>JAPPVO010000003.1:101426013-101629776 GCA_030407325.1 Camellia japonica
TTGTCAACGGAGAGGACAGGAGCCCATTTTGATGAAGTGGCAGTCCGGTCAGTTTGTTCCGGTTGTAGGCTTTGTTGGGGGCGTGGAGGAGAGCTTTGGGGAAGAATGGTCTCGTCCTCATCAACAAGACGTGGCTCGGATTGGGTAGTCCGAGCACATTTGTTTCGGCGAGAAGTGGATGGCTGTTGGGCTGCAAGGGCCATCACGGCTTCAGTGCTCTGGCCGGCCTACGGTACTGCGGCTGGGTTTGTTGCGGTTAACATTGCCTTCAGCCTGTTCTTCTTCGCCATCTCTTGTTCGGCGGTGAGTGGCACAAGGACAATCTCTGGCAAGGATGGGTCCGGTTGTGGTGGGTCTTCAAGAAGAAAGTCGGTCACCCTTGCTTTTCGGCGACCGGAGTAACGGTATGTCGGTTCGAAGTCTAGCAATTTAGCCCAACTTCTTTCCCGAACCCGTAGTGCGGCGCGCAAAACGCCTAGGTTGGGGTAGTTGTAGAGAGAGTGAAGATGAGCTGAATCTGCAAAAAGTAAACAAACTGTTAGTTCGGTTCAAAAGTGAAAAACCGAGATAAAGAAAAGTGAGAGAGGCAACCGGAGTATGTATACCGGGTTCTCCTTTTTTCCAATTTATTCTTCGGCCAGGAATCCGGGCTTGGTGGTCTTCAAAATTGCCACACACCCAGAAGAAGTCATCATCATTTAGGTCTTTGTCCGGTGTGTGCTTAATTATTTTTTCTCGGCCTCGGCGTATTCTCAAGTAATAACACCAGCCTTCATTCTTGGATCCTAATGAGTACTGATGGAGTATTTCGGCTAAGCCTAAGTTGAGACCGGTCTGTCGGTTTAGGGCGTCTATGCCCATAATTATTCGGTATGTGTTGGTGGAGAGTTGGGTTGGGCATAGTCTGGTTTGCCTAAGGAACTCACAGATTAGTGGCTGAACTGGAAATCGCAGTCCGGTTTCTACTATTGACTGAATGGTGAAGGGGACGGAGCCTTCATTGCCCCATGGGTCGACGTCTTGGTTGGCTAGGGTAAGGTGTACATCGGTTGGAATGTTGTAATCTTTCCTGAATTCGGCTAGGCCTCCCGGGGTTTCTACTAGACACCTATACTTCCCCATTTATTGGATAACTTATAAATAATTTAGTTCGGCTGGGGATTTGGACTCGGGAGCTCGGTTGAGCGCACGGAGGAAGTACCTGGGCAACTTAAGTCTGCAAATTGGAAAAACAAGGTGTTAAGCACAGATCATCGACCGTGCTATAGAAAACAAAACAAGGAAGACAAGTCCTACTTCGGCTGCTCAGTATACTACAGGATCTACCTCGGTTGTAATCAAGGTTCTTGTTGTCTCGGTTTGGCAAAATGTTTGGTCATCTTGGTTCTGCCTATGGTTTTTGTTACTTCGGTTAAGCATCAAGGGGCAGCTTTCTGAGTTCGGTTTAGGAACTGAGAAAGCTGGCTTAGCCCCCAAGGCTTAGCTCGGTCAAGGACCGATATTTCTAGTTCGTTATGTTTTCATCTCGGCTAGTGTGAATCAGTTGGTTTCCTACTAAAATTACTGTGAAGTGTGCAAATTCAAGCTCGGTTCCAGTCTACCTAAATCTATATATAGGGAAAACATTGTTCTAGTTCGGTTGAACGTATTTTTTGGATCAAATGAAGTGTTCTACTTGCTGTTACTCGAGGATTCATGAAGTTCTAGCATTTTACAGGCAAGTTCTTTCCAGAAACGATATAAAACTAATAACATAAAAAGTGCTTTGCAAAAACACATGAAACAGAATACAGGAAATAAGCAGAAAATAAAGGGAAAACAAGAAAGAAATTCATATGCTTACCTGGTAGAGAGGAAGAGTTGGAGGAGGGAGCGGCAGCAACAGTAAGAACACGAGCCCAGAAGTTGGAAGGAATTAGAAGAGCAGAAACACAGAGAGAGGGAGTGCGCAAGGAGATGAACAGAGTATGGTATGATTCAAAAATGAGTTCTTTTGATGAAAAGGGCCAAAAGGGCGGGAACTGTTTAATGATTGCGGAGTACGAGGACGGCTGTACAGCTGTGGGAATCCAATTAGAGGCTGCCACGTGTCACTGGAATACTAAACGATTTATCTGCTGAGGTTTGAAGAGACGTTTTGATCGGACGTTCTCAGCTTGGCTTAAAATTAGCTCGGCTGGATAAGCTAATGGTTTTTAGTTCGGCTGGAGAAGCTACAAGGTTTTCAGGTCGGTCGGGATGGCTATAGGTTTGTAGCTCGGTTGAAAAGATTTACAAATTCTAGCTCGGCTGTATTGGTAGGTCGGTTTGAAGACAGGTAATCCCTATTATGCTTTGCAGATGGAATTAAGGGGCAATTGAGAGGGTAATTTATACTTAAATTGGGCCGAGCTAGGATCGTGGGCCGTATTAAAGAGGATTAGGTGTGCTTCTCTCAAGTGGTAGTCCGGTCCAAGGTAAACAGTTCGCCACCGGAGTAGCTCGGTCGAGCTGTTCCGAACCAAAGTGTGTTGGTCTTGTTCTAGGACCTCAGTACTGTTTAGTTCGGTTCGGTTCTTCTATAGATAGCTCGGCCTAGCATGTGAAGCCGAGGTAGAAGAAAGGAAAGGCAGACCGAGGTAACTGTCGGACCGGTTGTGACTTGATTAGCCCGGCATGACAGTGGTATTTCGGCCCTGATGTAGTTCGACTATGGGGAAAAACCATCTCACTTGGTTTAAGCAGTGAGGGGGGGGGGGGTGTTGGAGGATAGGCATTATCCTCCAGGAGTATGAATCCTAGAAGGACTCTACATGGAGGAGTAAGAGTCCTATTAGGATTGTGCCATGCGAAACCTATAAAAGCTCACCCATATCACCTTTGGAGAAGTAATGCAACTTTTGCTCCCTGATTACATTGAGCTTTTGCCTACTTGTCTTGCTTTCTGACTTAGGCATCGGAGAGGTTTCCGGCACACACCCGCCGGCCAGCTCACGTTTGTGTTTTCAGGTGACCAAGCGACGTCGTACGGAGGAACGCAGACTTGATCAACAGGATTATACGAGAAGGTATATTTCTTTCCCGTACAATAAGTTTAGGCCGAGCCACGTAAATCTTAATATCTTGTAATTGTTTCTCTCTTGATTTTGCATAAGTTCTATGGTTCTTTTGTTCCATATTCAAAATAATCAACTATCTTACTATGTTTGAGTTTTCTAGGGTTCTTCGCCCAACAATTAAAATATAAAAGCTATTAAAAAAATCATTAAAGACAAAAATACACAAAGAAACAAAAAACTTAAAACAAAATTTTCAAAAACTAAATCAAATAAAGTAATTGATATTCTTAATTAAAATTTCACTAAACTCTTGTTCTACTGTATATTTAGAGTATCTCCGATGAATCGCCTATCTTTTTATAGATCTCTAAAGTCTGACGTGTGAATTGTCTCATAATTCATCAAAATAGAAGCAAATAAAATCAAACAAATTGACAAAAAAGAAAAAACTGTGTTTCAAGATCAAATGTGAATTGTTTCATAAATGGTCAATCTTCTAATGCTTTTTTCGAAATTGCAGACCCCATGAAGTGACCCTTTATCTCCTTATTTATTCTTACTAGTCAATGATATCCTTGTACGGTCCCTTATTCAGGCAACGAACCATAAAAAATTAACACCCCTTGAGACATCTCGTAATGGCCTTGGCATTCCTATTTTGAGTTTTGCAGACAATTGTTTTATTTTCATTAAAGCATCCCCGACTTCTATTTCTACCACCACTGCCACAACCCAATCTTGGTATCCAAAGGTTAGATGTCACGACTACTCAATCATTGAGGTTACCAAGTGTCAATTCCAAAATTAACAAATTAATAACCCAGCAAAGTAAAATAAAAGGGTATTTAAATATTTATTTTATTTAAACATACATTGGAGCTTTTATTTATTTATATAGCCAAAGCTAGACTATGTTTACAATATACAAGGTGCATTATGTTTACTCCAAGCCTAGCCCTGCTACTCCCAAAACTTATGAACACGGGATTAACAAGCCCTCCATAAGCCTCATCACCTGAAAGTATATAACAACTATAAGGACATGGCTGAGTGAGAAATATTATATACTAAGAGTATATGTGATGCCCCAAAATCTACACTAAGGGTTGTAGTCAAGGAAAAGCCACTAATGAGTCCTATGGTCAATGACCAAGTAAGATCCTTGATTACCGGAGGAGTCAAATTAGCCTCCCTTCTAAGTCCAGCTTTCTTAGGCAGCAAGCTACCCTTTTGACAGAGCTTAAAAGGTATTGACGCAAGGTCTCATAAGCAACGTGGAGAACTATATTGGTTTTTAAAAAGAGACAAGCATATAATAATAAGAGAATAGATACAAAATATCCTTCGTTACAAAAGGTAGTTCCATAGATATTACACCAAAAAATAAAATTTCAGAGGGACTTTACAAAATAACAAAAACATTCTAGCTTCTCTAGGACAACCAAAAGTCTTCGAAAGTTTCTGGCTCGTCGTTTTCTGCTACAAAATCCTTTTCGGTACTTGGCATGAAATGCTATGAGCTTTGAATACCCAGTAAATGCACACACACCCGTCCATTTTTCCCCAATCTAATACACAATAGCAATTACAACAAAAAGGGAAAGAAACATGATATTCAAGTAAATAACAAAGGTTAAAAGGTTAGTTGTTAGTAGTCTAGAAATCCCCCAAAGAGATTTCATTCTCTCAACCACAAGAATCGGACGCGGATTATTCGGTATGCCCCCTCTTTTGCTGCTTTGCAGACCTTACCCCAAATGCCTACCAATGGTTACATACCGCATAGCGCCAATCGAGGACCTCAAAAGATATGGTAAAATAGGGCCTTACCCATTCCCTCCTTACACCAAACCACCTAGGGTCCGAATACAACCTCTCCGTTCAAGGGTTCCGAAACAACCACTTGCACAAGACTTTAACTTTCAAAAGGGAACACGTCCTGTTAACCAATTCAATTTGAACATAACTTTATCTCATAACAATACTCATGTGATCAAAACCCCATTAACCACCCCAAATAAGTTTTACGTTTAGATTAATGTTTTAAGTTAGTTAGCACAAGCAAATAAAAAAAAGAATAAATTTGCATAAGTATGAGCATCATCAAAGGACTAAAATAAAAGGTATATAACCATGACATATGTAATATCATACAAAGACATGATCATACTACTAATAAGCATATTCATGAAGACAAGATCATAAAACACCGATACAAAACTAAATTTCCAAATTTAGTACCATTTAAAGATTAAAATCAAAAGAACTATTTTAGATTTTTCTTGAGCCTGGCCTTCTATGATTTGTAGATAATTTTATCTAGTTTTCAGAACATTTTTTCAGAAATGGAACAGCTTTTCTAGATTTTTAGTTATTTAAGAAACACTCCAGCACTGTCCAGATTTGTCGACAGTTACAAAAATCAGATTTTCTAACAAACCACTCACTCTTTTTCAATGAAACTAATTTTCCTTGCAATCGAACTCCTTAAGGAAGTTTTTGACATAAAATTGAGGTCCAGGAGGATTTTATACATTTTTCTAGAATTTTCGAAAGTTAGCTGTAAAACTGGTTTTTCATGCATAATAATCAAAATAAGAAGATTGGCGAGAAAAGATGCCAACTAAAGGAAATTTTTCACTTTTTTTTTTTTTTTTTTGTGATGAAAACATACTAAATAATTTATTAATAACTCATATTTTTAGAGAGGTGGTGTGCCTTTGGAAATAATGTGAGATATAGGAAGGAAAAGATAGTTTTGCATCTATTAAGAAAAAATATGAGTAGGAGAAGGATTAATGCTCAACTCATCATCTCTGGATGTATGAACACCATTAAAAAAATCGGAAAATATGATTTTAAACTTCTAATAACATGTATTTGAAAAAGGAAATAGAAGGAGAGATTGTGATGTGGCTTACTTAAGGCTTGGTTGGTTCGTTAACAAAACTTTCTCTTTCTCTCCTTTCCTCCACCAAGCTCACTCTCTTGCTCTCTCTTCATCTCAGCCGAATAGGTTGTTTGAGTTTGTGTTCTTGTGTACAAAATGCTGAGAGAGAGGTTTTATTTATACTAAAATTTGTACAAAAGGTCCAAATTGTCCATTGGTTGGAAATGGATTGGATATTTTGGATTTACTTTGAACTTAATGGAATAGTGGATGATTAGAGGCCTTAATTATGCAATTAGTCATCATCTAGTTAGGCTTAAGTTAGGATGGAACTTGAGGTGGGAACAAAGTTCTATGTTTTGGGTGTACTAGAAAACGTGTGATACCCCTGTTCCGTAGTATGCTAATTGGTCCTTAATTTGTGTATGATTATGTGTTTAGCATGATTTTATGTGCCATTTTGTGAATATATGTGATTTTGAAGTTCTATCTGTTCACCGTAGGAATATCTGTTTGAATAATCTGCTTTGGAAATTAAATTGAGGGCCTTATCAGCCACAGAACCCGAAATTGATTACGCCATTGTGATTGGCATAATTTTTAGAGCCTACGGTGAAATTTAATTGAAAAATTGATTCGGACCAGATTAAGTTGATTTAATTGGTAATTTGGTGCCCAAATATTTATTATAATTAAATAGAGTTAGTGGGAATTGTTGTAAAGGGGGCACTACACTTTAATTCTCCTATTTGGTTGCATTTTGGCTGATCTAACTCTCAGAAGAGAAGGGAGGGTCGGCTTAGAGAGGGGGAGTGTAGAAGATTGAGGTTTTGGCCTTGAGGCTTGGAGATTTTGGGAGATTATTCAAGAATTAACCATAGAGTGTGAAGATTAAAGCTCCTTGGTGAGTGATTCATGCATTTTTAGTTATTATATCTTGTGAATTCAAGTTTAATAGATGGCCAAGAGCATGAATTAGTTTGAATGTAAGGGAATTGAGTTATATATGTTGAATTTAAAGTCTTAGAACACATGCATGTAAGAAATGGCAGAATCTCCATGTTTGAGTACAATGTGTATGATTTATGTTGAATATCGTTTAAAAACCGTAT
This sequence comes from Camellia japonica, assembly GCA_030407325.1. Taxonomy (NCBI): domain Eukaryota; kingdom Viridiplantae; phylum Streptophyta; class Magnoliopsida; order Ericales; family Theaceae; genus Camellia; species Camellia japonica. Next base: position 101,433,054 of record JAPPVO010000003.1, read on the forward strand.
ATTTGAACCTCTCTTCACCAATTAAGTTGATATGAATGTATATTTCTCACATGCAAGAGTAGATCATGGAGGTATGAGCTTGGCATGTTTGAATTTAATGTATTGGTGATGAGTTTGGATTGATTTGACGCATTCATGTGTTTGACTTATTAAATTGAGCTCCATTGTAATGTGTTTTGGTGTTCATACCATGTTAGAACAAGTATATGTGGAATTTGAGCCTTAGAATGCATGAAATATTGGCTGGAAAATCGAATTGGAGCTCAAGAACTTAATCTGGAAAACCAAGATTTTTGATGTCCGCTCGAGCGGGGGAAGTTCCGCTCGAGTGGAAAAATCGTGCTCCCAGCACTTTTTGCAGACATGGTGCCTGCTCGAGCAGGGAAGTTGACGCTCGAGCGGGGAGCTATGTAGACAGGCCATCCGCTCGAGCGGCAGAGTTCACGCTCGAGTGTGATTTTGATGTAACCAGTATTTTTGCAGGCCTTAAGGGTCCGCTTGAGTGGGGAAGTCCATGCTCGGGCAGGGACCTTATTTTCTGAAATTCTGAAATTTGCATTCTGTGTTCTGTTTTCCGTTTGCTTTCACTTGTAAGCACTCTTAGGCATACATTGAGCATTGTAAATGAGTTAACAAGATAAGAATAAAGCCTAAAGAGGAATATGTGAATTAAAGAACAGATTGAACTGTTAGTGACCCTTTTGTGTTCATGAAATGTGTAGGGTCAAGCTCCAGGACAAATCCACAAGCCGATCACTGTGAGTAATATTGATATTTGAAAGCTTGTCAATGTCCAATTGTTTATTCCCTTATAAGCTTTATGAGTTGCAAATTGGGATTGTGGACAAAAGTCTGACATGAACGGATGAATGGACCAAAGGTCGTTCTAATATAAATAAATGGACCTAAGGTCGTTTTGATAGAAATAAATGGACCTAAGGTCGTTTTGATACAAACGAATGGACCGAAGGTCGTTTTGACAAAATGAATGGACCGAAGGTCGTTTTGATAGAAATGAGTGGACCGAAGGTCGTTTTGACATGTATGAATGGACCTAAGGTCGTTTTGACATGAATGAGTGGGTCGAAGGCCGTTTTGACACGAATGTATAGGCCGAAGGCCGTTTTAACGTAAACGAACGGGCCGAAGGCCATTTTGACAGAAATGAACGGGCCGAAGGCCGTGTTGACATAAATGAATGAGCCGAAGGCCGTTTTGACATAAATGGAAATCTGAAGGGGCCAAGGACCAGAATGTTTGAAATTATAGTTGCTTGATTTGAATTTCGTATAGTTGTATATATATCTGTTAAATAGAAATATGGATTGGGCCCAAGGCCGTTTGGATCATGTTGTTCTACATTGTTATGTAATTTCTGTATTTGATATTATTCACTGGGTTATCGCTCACACTCATTTATGTGTTGTAGGTGAGCCAAGAGAAGTCCAAACCCAGCCCCAGTGAAGTCTGCTAGGATCAACATGAGTTTTGGAGAGTCAGCCTTGTGTCTCACGCACGAGACCCATCCTTGCCATTTTGTTATGTATTTATACTTTGTCTTGTTGGCAAGGACTTTGTGTATATCTGTATATAGTTTTGATATGGGTTGACTCAGTTTGGATGATACTGTTTGTAAAGGATTTTATGGTACTGTATTTTGTTGTGGGTTATTAACGTATATGCATATGGTTTGTTTTAAAGTGTATATAAGCACGGCTCTATGGACAAAGTTTTTAATTATTGCTTTCGTTTGGCCCCTTTACTCTGTTGAGTTACGTCTGTTTTGGTTTGAGGCCGTAGGTAATCTCAGGATTACTGGTCGGTTATGTCCTTAACCCATAGGGGCGGGTTCGGGTCATGACAGAGTGGTATCAGAGCACGAGTTAATAACTCACACACTTATCCAAAAGAGCAATAAGCGTCTAGAAAAGATCTAGGATGCATTCATAAGTATGAATTTGAAAGCATCAAAAATACGCTTAACTGTTTGATATGAACAATTATATGTTATAAGTTTTTGAACTACTTGCATTGCAAAATTATCTGGAAATATGTGCTTCTTAGTATATGCATACTTGTGTACCTTTTGTATGGAATATAATGCAAGTTTAATCAGATGATGAGAACTAGGGATGATGAGATAGAGGAATCTTCTACTGCCAGACTGGACAGAATGGAAAGACTGATTCAGGAAATGGCAGAGGCTTTGAGACAGCAATAGGAGTGGCAACAACAGTGGCAGCAACCACACCCGCCACCTCCACCTCCGGCACCACCCGTGCTAGATAATCAAAATGATGACCGGATAATAGCTCTCACCAATGAATTCAAGAAAATAAAACCACCACAGTTCCACGGGGGATTAGATCCGTTGAAAGCTGAAGCGTAGGTCCTCGACATTGAGAAATTATTTGAAGTGTTCCCCTGTTCAGAGACGCAGAAAGTGCTTCTAGTCACTTTTATGCTAGAAGACGAGGCAAGAAGATGGTGGATGTTAATGCGAGAAAACCATAAAGATGTTGACTGGGTGAAATTTCTGGAGATCTTTTATGACAAGTACTTCCCGCAGTGTGTTCGGGATAGGAAAGTAGCCGAGTTTATGGAACTCAAGCAAGACAGCATGACTGTAGCCGAGTATGAGGCCAAATTCACTGAATTGGCCAAGTTTGCACCACATGTAATTGACACTGATTATAAGAAGGCAAGACATTTTGAAGGTGGGCTCCGAAGTGACATCCTAGAGAGAGTGAATGTCCTGAAGTTGGAGACCTACATTGGGGTGCTTGACAGGGCCATCATATCAGAGGCTAACATAGTTAGACAAGCTAAGCCAACAACAGAATGGAAAGGCAACAAAAGACAGGGCTTCTTCTCGAAGAAGAAATTTTGAAAAAGCAAAACACGGGCTCCTCAAATACTTCGAGTTCTTCCCGTGAAATAACTCCCATGTGCAACATTTGTAGCAAAAGACACCGTGGAGTCTGTTATCGTGTATCAGGAGCCTGTTTCAAATGTGGGAAACAAGGGCACATAGCCAGAGAATGTAATCAAAACAGTGGGAAACTAGCAGCTAGTTCAACTGCATCAGTTCCAAAGCCGGGAACACTTTGAGGTCTGCTATTACCGGGATACCGTGAGATAGAGGAGAGTTTTTGCGCTTGTTCCGGGCGATACACGGAATGCCAATGTCGTTGTCTTAGGTACTATTTCAATATGTAATCAGGATGCCTTTGTATTAATTGACTCTAGATCAACACACTCATTTGTGACATGTACATGTATTTATCTAGACTAAATAGACCCCTAGAATTATTGCCATATTTACTATGTGTGTCTACTCCATCGGGGGAATCTGTGTTGTGTGAATCTATGTACCGGATTTTTGTGAAATACATGTTGAGGATGCTATCCTGTATGTAGATTTGTTGCCCTTGAATTTTAGACATTTCGATGTAATTTTGGGCATGGATTGGTTGACCAAATATTGTGCCACCATAGATTGTGTGACAAAAAGGGTTGTGTTTAAACACCAGAACAGAAAGAGATTGTGTTTGTGGGTAACGGGGTAGTACCTCCACCTTATTTGATATCTGCAATGAAAGCATGCAAACTGATCAGGAAAGGGTGCCAGGGTTATCTGTGCTATGTGTTGACTGAACAATCTGTGAATGTTGAATTGAATGATATTCCTATTGTTAGAGATTTCCAGATGTGTTTCCAAATGAATTACCAGGGGAATTGGTAGACAGGGAGATAGAGTTTACCATTGACACTGTGCCAGGCACCCAGCCATTTCTAAGACTCCCTACAGAATGGCTACTGCTGAAATGAAAGAATTGAAAGAACAGTTGCAAGACCTCCTTGACAAGGGGTTTATCCGACCTAGCACTTCGCCTTGGGGTGCACCAGTGTTATTTGTGAAGAAGAAGGATGGTACTTTGCGCCTGTGCATCGATTATCGGGAATTGAACAAGGTAACGATAAAGAACAAATACCCTTTACCCCGTATTGATGATTTATTTGACCAACTACAGGGATCACAGGTGTTTTCTAAGATTGATTTGAGATCCGGGTATCACCAGCTGAAGGTTAAGGCAGAGGATGTTGAGAAAACCGCATTCAGAACGAGGTATGGTCATTTTGAGTTTCTTGTTATGCCATTTGGAGTAACTAATGCTCCGGCAGCATTTATGGACTTAATGAATAGAATTTTTAAAACCTACCTTGATGAGTTTGTTGTAGTCTTCATCGATGATATTTTGATATACTCTAAAGATAGACTTGAACATGAGCATCATTTGAGGACTGTTTTACAAATACTTCGGGAAAGAAATTATTTGCTAAACTAAAGAAATGTGAGTTTTGGTTGGATGAAGTTGTTTTCTTAGGGCATGTGATCAACAAGGAAGGAATTTCAGTGGACCCGCAGAAAATAGAGGCAATTGTGAATTGGCCTACACCGACAATGTGACAGAAGTTCGCAGTTTCATGGGCTTGGCTGGGTACTACAGGAGGTTTGTGAAGGACTTTTCGAAATTAGCTGTGCCTCTTACCCAATTGACACGTAAAGGGCAACCATTTGAGTGGAACAGTGAAAGAGAATCAGCCTTTCATGAATTGAAACGAGATTGACTACTGCACCAATTTTGACATTACCTTCAGGTACGGAAAATTTTGTAATTTTCAGTGATGCATCTTATAAGGTTTGGGTTGTGTGTTAATGCAGAACGGAAAGGTTATTGCTTACGCCTCCCGACAGTTGAGGCCACACGAGAAGAATTATCCAACACATGACCTAGAATTGGCCGCAGTTGTTTTTGCTTTGAAAATCTGGCGGCATTATTTGTATGGGCAAAGTGTGAAGTCTACACGGATCATAAGAGCCTGAAATACTTCTTCACGCAGAAAGAGTTGAATATGCGTCAGAGAAGATGGCTGGAACTGATAAAAGATTATGACTAGAATTCAGTATCACCCCGGGAAAGCTAATACAGTTGCTGATGCCTTGAGCAGAAAATCAACGGGAGTATGGCTTTTGCTTACTGAACAGAGAGATTTGCAAGATTTGAGAAGTCTGAAATTGAAGTGGTAATGTGAACAGGGCGGATTGATAGCCGCTATTACAGCCGAGCCGGCGATCATTGATGAAATCAAGAAAAACAAAGAGGATGAGTTCCTCAAGAAAGTGATTGACGAATTTGAGGCAAGCCCGAAAGCAGAATTCAGTATTGAGAATGAAATGTTGAAATTCCGAACCGAATATGTGTCCCTGATATCCCGGAACTAAAGAAGAGGGTTTTAGATGAAGCCCACAGGTCCGTATTTGCTATGCATCCGGGTAACAACAAAATGTATCGGGATTTGAAACAAACCTATTGGTGGCCTAAAATGAAGAAAGAGATTGCAGAATATGTGTCCAAGTGCCTTCAGTGTCAGCAAGTTAAGGCTGAACATCAGAAACCAGGCTACTTCACTTCAACCTCTCCTATTCCTGAATGGAAGTGGGAACATGTGACTATGGATTTCGTTGTTGGCCTACCTCGGACTTCTCGAGGTATGGATTCTGTTTGGGTTGTAGTTGATAGACTGACTAAGTCTGCACATTTTCTGCCTATCAAAACTACGTTTACTGCTTATAGGTTGGCTACTATTTATGTTGATGAGATTGTCCGTTTACACGGAGTTCCGGTATCTATTGTGTCGGATAGAGATCCGAAATTTGTATCTAGATTGTGGAAGAGTTTGCAGGAAGCTATGGGAATAGAACTAAGGTTCAGTACTGCATTCCACCCACAGACAGATGGGCAATCAGAACGAACGATACAAACTTTGGAAGATATGCTTCGCATGTGTGCTTTGGATTTTCAGGGGAGTTGGGAAGATTATTTGCCACTTGCAGAATTTGCTTATAATAACAGCTTCCACTCCAGCATCGGTATGGCACCATACGAGGCTTTGTATGGTAGGAGGTGTAGATCACCTATTTGTTGGACAGAGGTCGGGGATAGAGCTTTGCTTGGGCCGAAATTGTGCAAGACACTTCTGAGAAAATCAAGTTATTCGCAAAGGCTCAAAACAGCTCAGGACCGACAAAAGAATTATGCAGACGTTCGGAGAAGACCTCTTGAGTATGAGGTTGGTGACCATGTGTTCATCCGTGTTTCTCCGATGAAAGGCCAAGTCAGATTTGGAAAAAGGGCAAGTTGTCGCCCCGTTACATTGGGCCGTTTCAGATTTTGGAGAGGCTTGGTCCAGTTGCCTACAGAGTTGCTTTGCCACCGGGATTCGAGCAAATCCATAATGTGTTTCATGTGTCGATGTTGAGGGGTTACCTCCGAGACCCGTTACATGTGATTGATTATCACCGGGTAGCTATTGATGAGAATATGGAATACGCCAATGGCCGGAAAGAATTGTTGACCGACAAGTGAAAGAATTGAGAAACAAATCCATCCAATGGTGAAAGTGGAATGGAAGGAACACTATGGGACGGATGCCACGTGGGAAAAAGAGGAGGAAATGCGTCTACGCTATCCACATTTGTTTCCCGACGAAGGTAAATTAAGTTTGGAGGACCAAACTTCCTAAAGGGGGAAGACTGTGATACCCCTGTTCCGTAGTATGCTAATTGGTCCTTAATTTGTATGATTATGTGTTTAGCATGATTTTATGTGCCATTTGTGAATATATGTGATTTTGAAGTTCTATCTGTTCACCGTAGGAATATCTGTTTGAATAATCTGCTTTGGAAATTAAATTGAGGGCCTTATCGGCCACAGAACCCGAAATTGATTACGCCATTGTGATTGGCATAATTTTTAGAGCCTACGGTGAAATTTAATTGAAAAATTGATTCGGACCAGATTAAGTTGATTTAATTGGTAATTTGGTGCCCAAATATTTATTATAATTAAATAGAGTTAGTGGGAATTGTTGTAAAAGGGGGCACTACACTTTAATTCTCCTATTTGGTTGCATTTTGGCTGATCTAACTCTCAGAAGAGAAGGGAGGGTCGGCTTAGAGAGGGGGAGTGTAGGAGATTGAGGTTTTGCCTTGAGGCTTGGAGATTTTGGGAGATTATTCAAGAATTAACCATAGAGTGTGAAGATTAAAGCTCCTTGGTGAGTGATTCATGCATTTTTAGTTATTATCTTGTGAATTCAAGTTTAATAGATGGCCAAGAGCATGAATTAGTTTGAATGTAAGGGAATTGAGTTATATATGTTGAATTTAAAGTCTTAGAACACATACATGTAAGAAATGGCCATGAATCTCCATGTTTGAGTACAATGTGTATGATTTATGTTGAATATTGTTTAAAAACCGTGTATTTGAACCTCTCTTCACCAATTAAGTTGATATGAATGTATATTTCTCACATGCAAGAGTAGATCATGGAGGTATGAGCTTGGCATGTTTGAATTTAATGTATTGGTGATGAGTTTGGATTGATTTGAGGCATTCATGTGTTTGACTTATGAAATTGAGCTCCATTGTAATGTGTTTTGGTGTTCATACCATGTTAGAACAAGTATATGTGGAATTTGAGCCTTAGAATGCATGAAATATTGGCTGGAAAATCGAATTGGAGCTCAAGAACTTAATTTGGAAACCCCAGATTTTTGATGTCCGCTCAAGCGGGGGAAGTTCCGTTCGAGCGGGAAAATCGTGCTCCCAGCACTTTTTGCAGACATGGTGCCCGCTCGAGCCGGGAGCTATGTAGACAGGCCATCCGCTCGAGCGGCAGAGTTCACGCTCGAGCGTGATTTTGATGTAACCAGTATTTTTGCAGGCCTTAAGGGTCCGCTCGAGCGGAGAAGTCCACGCTCGAGCGGGGACCTTATTTTCTGAAATTCTGAAATTTGCATTCTGTGTTCTGTTTTCCGTTTGCTTTCACTTGTAAGCACTCTTAGGCATACATTGAGCATTGTAAATGAGTTAACGAGATAAGAATAAAGCCTAAAGAGGAATATGTGAATTAAAGAACAGATTGAACTGTTAGTGACCCTTTTGTGTTCATGAAATGTGTAGGGTCAAGCTCCAGGACAAATCCACAAGCCGATCACTGTAAGTAATATCGATATTTGAAAGCTTGTCAATGTCCAATTGTTTATTCCCTTATAAGCTTTATGAGTTGCAAATTGGGATTGTGGACAAAAGTCTGACATGAACGGATGAATGGACCAAAGGTCGTTCTAATATAAATAAATGGACCTAAGGTCGTTTTGATAGAAATAAATGGACCTAAGGTCGTTTTGATACAAACGAATGGACCGAAGGTCGTTTTGACATAAATGAATGGATCGAAGGTCGTTTTGATAGAAATGAGTGGACCGAAGGTCGTTTTGACATGTATGAATGGACCTAAGGTCGTTTTGACATGAATGAGTGGGCCGAATGCCGTTTTGACACGAATGTATGGGCCGAAGGCCGTTTTGACGTAAACGAACGGGCCGAAGGCCATTTTGACAGAAATGAACGGGCCGAAGGCCGTTTTGACATAAATGAATGGCCGAAAGCCGTTTTGACATGAATGGAAATCTGAAGGGGCCAAGGGCCAGAATGTTTGAAACTATAGTTGCTTGATTTGAATTTCGTATAGTTATATATATCTGTTAAATAGAAATATGGATTGGGCCCAAGGCCGTTTGGAACATGTTGTTCTACATTGTTATGTAATTTTTGTATTTGATATTATTCACTAGGCTATCGCTCGCGCTCATTCATGTGTTTGTAGGTAAGCCAAGAAAGTCCAAACCCAGCCCCAGTGAAGTTTGCCAGGATCAACATGAGTTTTGGAGAGTCAGCCTTGTGTCTCACGCACGAGACCTATCCTTGCCATTTTGTTATGTATTTATACTTTGTCTTGTTGGCAAGGACTTTGTGTATATCTGTATATAGATTTGATATGGGTTGACTCAGTTTGGATGATACTGTCTGTAAAGGATTTTATGGTACTGTATTTTGTTGTGGGTTATTAATGTATATGCGTATGGTTTGTTTTAAAGTGTATATAAGCACGGCTCTATGGACAAAGTTTTTAATTATTGCTTCCATTTGGCCTCTTTACTCTGTTGAGTTACGTCTGTTTTGGTTTGAGGCCATAGGTAATCTCAGGATTACTGGCCGGTTCCTTAACCCATAGGGGCGGGTTCGGGTCATGACAAAATGTTTCCATGAATTCATGGATTATGTTTGAAAAAGTTGTATTCATTTCTTTTCCCTATGGTGGCCGGCCATGTGGGGTGGATTTGAGGGGATTTTTTATTTTTTTTTTCTTGTGTACAATTGATGGAAATTTCAAAATATAGTGTATAATTTATTTAAATAGGTTTAAAGGTACAAGTGTATATATATATATATATATATAATAGTACTAATTTGGGGTCAATTATTAATTTAATAAAAATGTGAGGGCTTTGGATTTAATTTATGAATTGAAACATTTATTTAAGTGTAGAATTAAACTAAATTCAGGTTAGAGAATCTAATTCGGTTTAGATTTCTTGTTTCGAATAAAAAGGCTATCAATCGACGAACATGACGAAAACTGAAAAAATCTAGGGTTTTAAGTGGTAATTCCATATTTAGGGAATTCCATAGTTAGGGAGTCGTTTAATCGGTATTAGAGTATTAAAAATGATTCCTAAGTTACCGAAATCAATTAGGGTTTTCGAGTTTTCGCTTCTAGGGTTAAAGTTGAAATTATTTAGGAAATCAAGGGTCTTCGTTACAATATTCCAAAAGTAAGGTACTTTTAAGAAAATAAAATTTTTATGGGCCTCACAGTATAAGAGTATACAAATCACCATAGATAATTGTTTAAGCTAAACAGTAAATAATTTGGGTCAAATAAATAAATTATTTTAAATAACAGAAATATAATGTAGAAATCATATAAGCAAAATAAGCATAACTACGGTATGGAATAGAATAGAGGATCAAAGGATTCATGACAAACAAAGGGTCACTAAAGTGACTAATCAAAGGCCAATGGTTATTTAAATCCCTCAAGGCATGAGACGTTCGCGATGATACTTATGAAATAATTGCTCACATCATCAATTATCAAATTGTCCCCAAAAACATATTTAATAAATAGTTATATCCCTAGTTTTCCCTTTTTAAGCAAATAGGGTTTATCAAATAACATATTTGAAATGCTAACATAATTTACAAAGTATGATTTATATAAAATAGTTTGTGGTTACTCAAGGTATAATATAACTCACCTCAATATCGATTTCTAATTTTTACTTTCCTAAAATTTTGGAAATATTTAACAAAATTTATTTTGTCTAATGTACTTTTTGATACACTAACTAATCTACTTAGATTTTTTTACTTAAGCAAAGAATAGAACATAAATCTTACCTTTTCTTCTCCTTCTATCAAAAAAATCTCTCTCTCTCTCTCTCTCCTCTCTCTCTCTCTCTCTTTCAACAAGCTGATCCTCCTTATAGACAATGATGGAAGACTTAGTGGAGAAGATGGTGGGTGACAAAGTGAGAGACAAGGTGGAAGACAAGGTGGAAGACAAGGATCATGGGATGACAAGGATAAAATACTTGACCCTTGCTTTAGCTACTCATTTTTTTGAAGAGGCAAGCTCTTTTGATATTGGAGGGTGAGTGAATACACAATGTATATCAGAAATATCTAAGGTGGCATGTCCCACATGCATTAAACAAGAATTCTATCAAAACTGTCCTGTTCCTGAACAAATTAGCGCTGGCCAATTAATTGGCTGGCCATCCAAAAAATGTGCCTTGGCTTGACTATTTTACACGAAATAGGATTTTTTGATAGAATTATCATCGTCCTCCTATTTCCACACTATTCTTTACTCAAGAAACTGAGAAAACATTTCACTTTGAAGTTTAAAGAAAGAGTCTCGGAACATTATGGAAATACTCGGAACAAAGTGTGGAAAGAAAGTTTCGAAAGAGAGGTTTGAACGGGACTTAAACACTTTGGCCAAAACAAACTTTGGATTAGGAAGAAAAATCAAATTTCATCTTTCTTATTGAGGATTTTATGAGATTGCACATTCTTGTTATCATCATTGGGTAATCAAGAGAAAGCACTTAAGTCTTAGGGCCAGTCAAAATGAAGTGTTTCTAGGGATATGTGGTCATTTTCAAATGTTAAGGAGGTGAATCGCACATGGCCCAAACTATAGGGGTAAAGAGAAGTTTGCCAAAAAAATATAGGGAAAGTCATACAAAAATAGTGCCTACCTTTTTTTTTTTTTTTTTTTTTTGAGAAAATTATTGTCCATGAATTTAATACACAGTACACTTGTAATGTTTTGTTGGCCTAATGATCTGATTAGAGGAAATTCAACGTTTATGTATGCCCTTTTTTTTTGTTGAATCTAAAGACACAATTAAAGAGATTTATCATCAATATAAAAACTTTGAAACATTCCACCCTTTTAACTAGTTTAGCAACCATAAAACAAATACCTAAATACACATCTTTATATCATTGAAACCAATCTCAAACCATCAACAACCAAACCTTCAAAATCATTGGGACAAACCCAAAAACTAGTAAATTATACTAGAGATTTTTTGTAGTACTTGTGTCCTTTAAACTATTGGAGAGTGTATTTAATTCCTTTATTTTCACTTTGGTAGTCTTTGGAGTTATTGTATCTTGGTTTTGGAGGAGTACAATTCGATTTAGACTTGTTGAGATTGTTCATTCACGCTTGTTTATGTTAAAAAGTTCTTTGGGAACTTGGAAAATTTGTTCTGGTGTCGACACTAGTCTTCCTGGGGGTCGACACCACCTTACTGCCTTGCTCTTAGTGTCTCTGCTAGTTTATAGGATCGACACCTCAGTCCCAGGGTCGACCCTTGTCTACTGCTATGTTCTGGGTGTTGCTACTGAAATATAAGGTCGACACCACTGGTTCCTAGGGTCGATCCTTGTCTGCTGCACACATTAGTGTCTCAGCTTTTCTTCTTAAGGGTTGACACCACTGTTTTGAGGGTCGACCCCGGTGAGTTATTTTCACAAACTTTGGTTCAATTTTGGGCCCAATTTTTGGGGGTTTTGACTTATACTTTTCATTGACTTTGAGACTATTATTCTATTATTACCTAGCCACTATAAATAGGCTCCAAAACACTATTCCCTCGTTATTTCTTTTCTCTTTCATTCTCTTTTCCTCTTTACACCTTGAATCTCTCTCTCTCTCTAAACTCAACTTTTTCACTTGATCTCTAGATCTACTCACGTAGAGGCATCTTTTCACCTTGGTCTTTTGAGAAAGGTTATAGATCTCATCAAGGGCTTTATTTTGATCCAAGAGTTTCATGATATCACCGACTTTGAGTTTTTTTGAGTTCTCCTCTTTTCTTCAAGAGGTAGGGTCTATTTCTCAAACTCAATATGAGTTCAGTAGTGTATTTGTGGTATATTTCGATATATAGATCTTGTTGTTATTGCGTTGAGTTTGGAAATTTGCTTTGGTTCGTTCTAAATGGGGTTGTTGAGCTATGGTTTAGCTACTAAATCTATTTTTCGTATGCAAAAGTGCATATGAGTTTTATAAAGGTGAAAAGTCCCAATTTGAGAAAAACTCTAAATGACAAATTATTTGGGAATTGGTTGGATTTCTGGAAAAAAGATTTGATCGGAAAAGTATTACAGGATTTGGGAAAAATACCTGGTCTTGGAAATGTTTTGGAAATGGTGATTTTAAGATTTTTGGATTGTGTATCCGAATTGTTGTCTTTTATTTATTATATTAGAGATAACTGTTTTGGCTATCGGTAGAGGATAATATTACCATGTGTTAGAAATTGCATGTGGATTAGACAATTGTGATCATTCATATCATGGAGCATGTAATGGATTTTTATAACTCAAAACTGTATGTTTTTATTTGAAAGGTTGTTTAAAGACTTTCATGTTATGTTTTAAAAACATTGATATCTCTCTGCTGAACGAGGTAAATATCGGATGGAATTTGGATAGGAGGTGTGGTTATGTTAAATTAAGTTGGCCTATATGTCCATGGTGAAAGTTCAAAAACCCGCACGTATATATGGGTACCGATCTTGTGGATGAAATTTCCGTGAAATGGCAATAGTAGTGCTTGTATAGCCTACATTTACATGGGTGCTGATTGCGGTTTCCTGCGGACAAAATTTCCGTGAAATGTTACACTTGCCTAGAGGTTCCAGTGTCTGTGTTTACTATCCTGTTTTCTTTTTAAAAGAATAATAACACGTGATTTTGGAAATCGAAAAATGGTTTTAGCAACGTATTTGCTATTGTTTAGCAATGTATTCGCAGTTGATTTAGCAATGTATTTGCTCGTTGGTATTGAGATACCTGGACTCTTGGAAATGGATTTTATTTCAAACAGATGTTTGGAACTTGGAAAATGTTTTGAATAAACGAATGATTTGGAGGATTGGAACAAAAAGGGTTTTGATGGAAAATTAGACGGATTTTGAGAATGCTTTTGGCATATTGTATATATATGTATTGCATCATGATCATTTATGTTGTTGGAACATGTTTAGTTTTTGAAATATTCTCTACTAGGCTTTATTTTCACCCTTCGTGGCTGAAAATGTTTTTCAGGTATACATGTGTGGATGTAGATTCTGATGTGGAGTTGTGTTCGGAACTGTGTAGGGTGGTTCAGTTATTTGTAGGCCATGGGCTATTTATGTTATTTATTGGCCATGTGTCATTCTTGTAAGGGTTACACCCTTGTGTATGATGTAAACCTCGGGGTGTTCAATTTAATTTATAACATCTGTGTATGTTTTTAGTTACAAAACATTCATTCAACTTAAATGTTGTATTTAGGAATGTATAAAATCAATATACATATGTATTGTGTGACTATATTATATTCATTTGCATGAGAGTTATTATCTATGGTTCATCGTTGGGTGGTTTATGCATGTGAACCGGACCGTGTAAATCCAGGGTGTGACATTTTTTTTATCTATTATGTAATACATAAATTTAACCATGGAGTTTAGATCATATAATATTATATTAGAGATTTTTCTTAACCATCAACAATCAAACTTTTCACTATGTAATTGCATGTGCACGTGAAATAGAGTAAAAAATCATAACTCATAAAAATTAAAATGTTACATAAATTTTGAAAATGAAATCCAAGAAAACAATAAAAAATAAAATGAAACGTATCAATATAAAATAGTTCAATTTTAGGAAAAGATATATAGGGAAAGTTGTATAAAAATAATTCCATTATGTGTATCGACACTAAATTGTGTAGTACTTTTTTATGTTAGTATAGATAACTCTTTATATACTATATTTAAATTTTTATTTTGTTTCATGATACTTCAATTTAGTTAATTATCTATCAATGGATAAGAGTTGGATGAAGAAGAGTAGATTGTCAAGAGATTATGTGCAAGGCATTAAAAAAATTTTGGAGACAGAACAATTCCATGTCCATGTATGAGATGTGTGAATTCATACATGTTGACCTTAGAAGTTGTACATGATCACTTGGTATCCTATGGAATTAGTCCGAGTTATAATTGTTAGCATCATCACGGGGAAATTATGTCTGTAATGACTTCTAGTATAACTAGTCAAAGCCATGTTGAAAAAATATGACTTGGGTATGGTGATGTACGTGACATGTTGCGGGAGGCGTTCACCCAAAATATGGATGAATGTGGAGAAGAAAGAAATTTACCAGAACCATCTAATCATGGTCCAAGCGTGCAACGAGCTCAAGAAGATCCTAATGAAAATGCACAAAAATTTTACAACTTACTCAAAGATGCTGAGAAGCCTTTGTATGAAGGGTGCAAGAATTTTAGCAAGTTGTTAGCCATTGTGCATTTGTATCACTTGAAATGTCTTAATAGATGGAGCAACCACTCATTCACAATATTGCTTCGAATACTAGATTCACTTGAAATATCTTACTCTTAAGAATAAGATAGTTTGAAACAAATGCGAAACAAGCAAAACATGAAAATAAAAGAAAAACAAAGAAGAAAACAGAGAAGACATAGACAGGTGAGAGAGGGGTGGGTTTTATCATAATGCAAATTTTTTTTGGCTAGTATGTGTAGCTTCCTTTTCGTGGTCCTTTCGAATACGATTAGCCAACAGTTCGGATTCCCGTGGTTCTAAATCTGATTTTACAAGTGCAATGTGAAATAGATAAACACAAATGAGTCCAAATTCGGCAAATCTTTTGGAAAATCGATTTCAAACCAAAATGCCAAAAATGGACTCCTTTGCCATATTTCAGAGTCGCCATCTAAATATTTTTGGGAAATTTAGGAAACCCGAGACTCATGCCAAAGGCCACTTATCCGTCATCACCAAAGTGTCTTGGCTCGGGAACTTAGGTATGAGAGGGGAAGGTCATGAATTGAGCACCCCACTCACCGATCAAAGATCAGCCTCTACTAATCATGATGTGATTTTTATTTACATTATATGCTCTTGTTCCAATTATTAGGCTATCTTTACTAGGTGATGCACACTGGCATAGACTAATTTGCAAAAGTTAGAACATTTTGATCTTATGTTTGTTTTGAAAAGTGTTTGAATATGTACCACTTGAAAAAGTGATCTCATATGTACATTAATCAAATCATCCCAACTTAAGCAAATTAGCCTTCATCCATAAGCATTCAAGAGATAGATTAAATAAGCATTTAGCCTCATGGAAAACATGCTCGATATGGTAACACTAACACTCATGCAATATGCTAAAGCGAAAACACTCACCTAGTACTCAACGGAGGCAAGCCAAAAGAAATGAAATAGTCAGAAAAAATGTATGATCCTAACAATGTAAAATGACTAATGCAACACATACAACATGCAATTAATAGACTCGACTACTAGTATGGCATGTGAAACAATTTGATGGCATGCAGTTAAGCACGTATTCAAGCAAGAATTTGAAATTTGACATTGGTTAGTATGATGAAGCCAAACCCTTATGTATGCAAGACAAATGGATGCAAGTCATGAAAAATGCTAATTAAAATATGATGCTCTATGCTATCTATCATAAGCGAGTAAATAAAAGGGAGAAAGAAATGGCGATTAGGAGACATACACATTATTACAATTTTGCCCTCGCACAAGAGTGTTCGAATGAATGTCCTAGCTAATTACCAAATTAACTAACTATTACATTACCAAAGAAATGAATCGACAACACTAGCTAATTATTTGCAAATTAGACTTGAGCTAACTAATTAATTACAACACAAAATTAATTAACTAAGCTATTACAAGTTCAAAGGATTTACATTTAATTAATTACAACATACTATTATTAACATAAATTAACGAGTCGCAAGGAATAAAGAATTGTTCATGCATGAATGCGGATTTCCACTGAAAATGCCCTCTGTTTGGCTGCCAATTTGCAGTTAGAAAATTGAATTGTTTTTGCCTCAACCTCTGCTCTGTTTTGCAAGGAAAAAGACACTGCTTGGCTGAAAATAGGTGGCCGGCCGGCTGGAAGAAGTGGTCGATCGTACAGTGAGTTGGCCGGCCGGCCACTAGTTTTTACTACTGCCTTGTTGCAACAAATAAGAAATAGATCACAAACAGAGTATTTTCAGGGAATGTTTGTCTACACTGCCTCTCCTTATCATCAAACAGATCAAAGGAGGGATAGACTTGATTCGCAAACCATCAATCGACACAAATTCATCGTGTGATGATTTCTGGATCAAGGGACAAAAACTCAATAAATGAAGCTAAAAGACCAACAAAACCCCCTCCCTATCATGATATTGATCAAGGGAAGTGGTTGACATCGAATCTTGAATCATTATCATCACTAACAAGTATGAAATGACTCAAGACTTAATGGGTTCAACTAATGTCTGATTGACCCAAGTTGATTTTATTATCTTGTTCCATTTTAGTTAGTCCAAAAATGAAGATTAAGTCCACTAATGGAGAGGAGTGTCAAACAAAGGATTGTTTTGGGCATGGGAGAGATGTCATGCCTTGGTAATGAACCTCAGAAGAGATTAAACCATTAAGCACAAAAGGGTCTCTTTCTCAAGCTTCCCAACCCCGTCCTCCTCGGAGCCAATTTTGAGTGGAGATGATGCTGAGACCAGTGGCACCGAAGAGGCAGTGAGCCGACACTTTGAGTCGTTTGAGAGCGAGCTGAGGCTGGCTCTAAGTTAGAGAGTGAAGATGGCAATACTGGTTCTGGCTCGAAGTCCCACTATTTCGATGATAGCAACGCCAATGGAGACAGTGCCCCTGAGTCCCCTCTGAGGAGGAGGATGAAGAGGGCCTTTTGAGCTTGATGTGACTGGCGCAGATTTTTGTACTACTTTTACTTAGTTTCTTTTATTTTGGTAGCTTAGCACTTGTATAGCTTTAGATAGGTTTTTACTTTTGGTTTTTGAAACACTTTGTATTCTCTTTTGTAAAAAATATGATTGGGGTAAAACCCTGCAGTTTTATAAAAAGATCTTTGTTTTGCATCAGGAGCATAGCACAACACTTGCGTAAAACACAAATAGAATAGTATTTGAAACAAAATGCTTGTATTGAAATGATGTTCTTAATCGGATAATGAGCCGACCAACGACCAAAAATACAAAATACAACTCGATAAGCAGAAGACAAAGTAAAAACAATCTAAACACAATTATTTATACTTTCAAAACAAAAGACTCAAAACAAGACCTTAAAACACAAGTACCGGGACAAAAGAACACGAACCAGCTGCCAGGCTAGCAGAATGGGATGGTTGGCCACTAAAAGGGACGGTCTGCCAAGAGAGGTGTGCCCAGCCAGGTGTGGTGGCTTAACAGCTGGCATCCACTCACAACCTTATCTTCTACAAAAGTTCTTCCTTCGTTGTTTATTCACCAGAACCTCATTTTTGCTATTGTTTCCTCTGAAAATGGAGATATTCCTAGCCAAGAAACTCAAAAGATTGGATAGCTACTTTGGACAACACGGGAAAGGTAAATTTCTGAGGTTTTAGCATAAATGCACTTTTTCTGTTGAGCGGCACTTCACTTTATTTTTTGTTCCTCCATGTCACGGTCCGATGTTGGGACCCAGTTACACATGTATTTTGATTCGGAGTACAAGAAATGTGTCCGTCTCTCAAAGAGTTTCAAGCATTGATGGAATCCCGACATGATGAGGAGATTGTGCCCCAGGCCCGTTTTGGCCATGCCCAGGCTTTGGGATGAATGTGTGGGCTTACTTTGCACGAGGCTCGATCTTTGGCTCATGACGGGGAGCTAGATATACCCGGCTTAATTCATTCGGTTTTCTGACATCGGCGACAAAGGTGACCTTCTTGGTGAAGTTATCGGCAACATGCCCTCTGTTTATGTATGCTCGCGCACTTCCTTCTTGCCCCTAGTTGCGACAGAGCCAACATTAGGTTGATCGAAGTGGCCTAATGTTTGAAAGAGGGCAAGAGCTGCATTGGTTTGGCACTGGCTGAGATCGTGATGGGGTTGGATGCTTTTCATCGGCGAGAGACCACTCGGTTCGCGGGAAGCCCACTACTTCTCCAAGTATTGTTTCCTATCCTTTCTTATTTTTGATTCTCATACCACTCGACACTCACTCTCTATTTTTCTCTCAACTCATTTCCTCACTTTTTCTCTCAACATACAGCTCTATATTCTTTAATCTTTGTTATTTTTCATCCCTTCCCAGGTATGGCTAATGGACAAGCTAAAAGTGGTGGACCCTTGCCTAAGTATTTAGCCCGAGCTTACTTCTTCTACTAGAGGCTGGTGGAATTTCCCTCGGAGGGATGGTGGTGCAACTAGATGTACAACAGATCTGTAACTGACATTGCCTGGCATTGCCCTAGCTTTATTTGGCTGAGATGAGCTACAACATGTCCCAACAGTCAGGTATACAATTGATTGGCCTCATGCATTGCGTGTTCTATTTTCCATTCCGGTTCTAACGCCAATTTAGACATGATTAGACCCGTCTGGAGGAGGGGGTGGAATACCCGGCTCCATTTCCTATTCGCGGTTCACATTTGCCTCGGTGCCTTGCTGCTTGGAGGACGAAAGAGCTTCTGTCCCCTGCCCCTGGTTTCCATTACGCCCTTTCTGGCGAGTGCTTGGCTTGGCTCGAAGATGAAGCACAGGTTGGGGCCAACTTTGGCTGCAGAGACTTCCGCAAGCACGAGCAGAGAATGTAGGAACACCTGACTTATCTATGCCCCTAGTTTATTGCTTTGACTTTTCTTTTCAAGTTTTTATGATGTAAAAACAACTTTGATTTTAAATCAGAGAGACTGACCCTTCTGCTAAAATGAAGATAACAGAACCAAGCACAAATGATGAACCAAGATTGCCTGATCAACGAATGGATAGAATAGTTAGGTTAGAGATGGTTACAGTCGAACTTCGGGATAAAGTTGCCTACGTATCCTACATATGGGAATCAGGCCTTACGTTGTTCGGTTTTGGTTTATTAGAGAATTAACTCTCTCCTTTTGCGCTCTAACTTTTTCCAAAGTCTCCCTTTCGAGTTTTCAACGTTGCGAGCTCAATTTTTCTTTATTTCTAATTTTTCATGCTCTAACTTTTGCCTAGGTCGCCCTTTGGGTTTTCAACCTAGCGAGCCTCTTAAGGGTAGTACTTCTTTAACTTGTCCATATTGATTGTCTGTGAGAACTCCAAGCCATATAGGTCCATAAGAATGATCGCCTCTTCTTACTAGATAGATTTGATGAGGTAAGGACCAGTCCAATTGGGTCAGAACTTACTCCTAGGGTCATGGATGAGAGCCCGGTTGTCTTTTAGCACCATATCTCTTTCCTTAAATTCCTGGACTTAACCTTCTTATTAAAAGCCCTAGCAATTCTGCGTTGGTAGCCCTGAATGTGATACAATACCCTCAGACTCCTCTCATCAAACAATATCAATTCCTCAAACCTGCTCTGTTGCCAATCTGCCTCCGCTATCTGATACTCAGCCATAATTCGCAGTGACGGTACTTCAATTTCAATTAGTAGAACGGTTTCCATCCCATACACTAATGAATATGGAGCCCCTGTGGATGTCCGAATTGATGTTCTGTATCCCCAGAGTGTAAACAGTAGTTTATCCGGCCAGTCCCTGTAGGTCTCCACCATCTTTCGCAGGATGTTCTTGATATTCTTGTTAATGTCCTCAACAGCACCATTGGTCTGCGGTCTGTATGTTGATGACTTATGAAAAGCCACGTTGTATTTCTCGAGTAGATCCACCACCTCTTTTTGAAGTGTGTGCCATTATCTGATATGATCTCGTTCGAAACCCCATGTCGGCAGATAATGTTGTTTTTGATAAACTTGGCTACATGCGACGCTTTCAACACGTTATAAGACTAGGCTTCCACCCACTTTGTAAAATAGTTAATCGCCACCAAGATGAAATCAGGTCCATTTGACCCCTTTGGTGAGGCTGCACCAATAACGTCGATTCCCCAGACTGAGAAAAGCCATGGTGAAGTCATATTGTAGAGCTTTGACGGCGAGATGTTCATGCGATTGGCATGGATTTGACATTAGTGGCATCGCCGTACAAAACTAATACAATCCTCTTCCTTAGTTGACCAATAATAGCCTTGCCTAAGGATCTTCTTGGCTAGCATCACACCATTCATGTGTGCTCCACACTCCCCTCCGTGGATGGCCTCCATGAGACGCTTCGATTCCTCTTCCTCAACACACAACTTGTGCATTCCCAGATGACCTCTTTTATGCAGCTTGTTTCTGCAGATGATAAATTGGACGGCCAGACACCATATTCCCTGTTTATCCTTAGTATTTGCTCCTGGTGGATACGTATCCCCTTTCAGAAAATTCCAAATGTCATAATACTTGGGATTTTTGTCTTGAACCTCATATATTGCAGCGATGGTCTCATAGGCAGGCGTGTATTTTTGTTCAATGATGATTGAACGCATCTTCACTCCTAGCGGAACGTCTACCGTAGAAGATAGAGTTGCCAATGCGTCAGCGAATCAGTTATTCTCTCTTAGCAGATGTGTGAACGTTAGTTTTTCAAACCTTAGAATCAGAATATCCAAGGTCTGGTGGTAAACTTTCATTTTCTCTTCTTTGACTTTCCAGTCTCCGTTAGCTTGAGAAACAACGAAGTTCGAATTTCCGATGACATCTAACCTTATTGCCCCTAGTTCTAGGGCAGCTTCCAAACCAGCAATACACACTTCGTATTCTACTTCGTTGTTGGACACTTTGAACTGGAGTTTGAAAGCTAGGGGTATATGGAAATCATCGGGTGCTATCAGCAACACACCTATCCCATAACCATATTGATTAGATGCTCTGTCAAGGTACATCGTCCATGTTTCCTCTTCCACCTACAGAATATCTTCACCTGGGAATAGGTATTCCACAGCCTCATCTCCTTCTACTGGGTGATCTGCCAGAAATTCCGCTACAGCTCTCCCTTTAATTGATTTTCGTGTGACATACTTGAGATCAAATTCAGAGAGGAGAAGCGACCAACGAGCTAGCCTACCCGTAAGTGTCGGTTTCTTAAAGAGATATTTGACGAGATCTAATCTTGAAACCAGAATTATGGAGTAAGCTAACAAGTAGTGCCTCAACTTCCTGGTAGCTCATACCAAGGCTAAGCAAGCTTTCTCGAGGGGAGTATAGCAGGTCTCATAGTCCAGCATCTTCTTGCTCAAGTAGTAGATGGCCTTCTCCCCCTTATCTTCAGATTCTTGAGCTAGTATGCATCCTATAGTCGTATCCATTACCGACAAATATAGAATCAAAGGCTTCTTCGGCTCTGACGGTGACAACACAGACGGATTCTGGAAGTACTGTTTGACCTGTTCGAAGGCGAACTGACATCGATCATCCCATCAGAACTTCTTCTCTTTTTTTAAGAGACCAAACAATAGTTCACAAGTCAAGGTTAATTTCGAGATAAATTGTCTTATGAATTGCACTTTACCTAGAAAGCCACGCACATCTTTTTCGGTCCTTGGTGGTGGCATTTCTAAGATGGCCTTGATTTTGGAAGGATCTACTTCAATTCCCCTCTGTGTGATCAGAAATCCCAACATTTTCCCTGCCGTTACGCCAAAGGTGCATTTCTGTGGATTTAGACTCAATCTGTATTCCCTGATTCGTTGAAAGAATTTTTCCATTGTAGTGTAGGTTCCTTCTCTCTATTTGGATTTGACAATTATGTCGTCTACGTACACCTTAACCTCTTTGTGGATCATGTCATGAAAAATGGTAGTCGCAGCCCTCTAATAGGTAGCCCCAGCATTTTTCAACCCAAAAGGAATGACTCGGTAAGAGTAAATGCCCTATGGTGTGGTAAATGCAGTTTTCTCCTTGTCTTCTGGTGCCATCAGAATCTGATTATACCTGAAGAACCCATCCACGAATGATAGCAATGCATGGCCAGCGACGAAGTCTATCAACTCATCAATATGCGGTAATGGAAAGTCGTCTTTTAGACTGGCTCTATTCAAGTCCCAAAAGTCGATACATACCCGAATTCTGTCATCCTTCTTTGGAACCAGGACAATATTGGCCAACCAAGTCTGATACTTGGATACTAACAAGAATCCTGTATCAATTTGCTTGGTGACCTCTTTTTTGATTTTCAATGCCTAATCTGGACAAATTCTGCACAGTTTCTGTTTGACTAGTCGGGCCTTAGGGTCAAGAGGGATCCGGTGCTGTAGAATCTTAGGGTTGATTCCAATCATGTCTTCGTAGGACCACACAAAAACATCTTTGAAATCTTTTAATAAAGTGATTAAATGCTCGTGTTCCTCCGAAGACAATGTGGACCCAATCTGGACCAAGCGTGGCTCCTTCTCAGTACCCGCATTAATGGCAATGATTTCATCAATATCGGGCTTAGCATGCCTCCCCTCCTCTCGATTAATCAAGTTTTTCAAAGCCAGAGGAATTTCTTCCTCTTCGTTTTCATTAAAATTATGAAAATCTTGGTCAATATAGTAAATCAGCGGTATAGAGAAGTACACAGAATCTGCAGTGTTCTCATTCATAAGTTCCGGTTCTTCGGTTACAACAGACTCGAAAATGAAAGAAAAAGAAGACCTCGACAGGACCTTGGCATCCATGTTACCACCCCCGAGAATGCTAGACTCAGACTCCCCGGACTGACTTGAATTTGATTCTGACTCCACAGACTCAGTGGAATCAAATTCTGGCTCATCATCCTATTCAGAACTGGAAAGAAAGCCTTTCTCCAGCTGCTAAGTAAGACATGGTGCCCTCGATGCATCTGGAATACCACTGGTTAGGTCCACACCTGGTTCTTCCCGATCATGGAGACAGTAAAGTTATTCCCCAAGTTCTCCAGGTCAGTTGCGGGATCTGTCAGGAGATTGACCAGTGCTGCCGCTACTTCAGGCTCGCTGTTGCCTGAGTCATCTTTCGTGCTTTGGCTAGCTCTACTGCTTGATTCAGCCCTTTTCTCATCACTGTCCTGTAGCTAAAGATCAAAGAAGATCTCAAATCCAAGGATGCTCTTTTTCGAGGAATTTACTTTAGGCTCAGGAAAGCCACAAAAAGGGAAATCCTCTCACTCCCGAACAAAACGGCCGTTCCATGTCCCCTGGATTAGCCTGTGGACGAGCTCATAATGCTTCCCAACTCTCTTGGCCTTGGCTCTGCCCCTCATTTCTTTTCCCTTTCTTATCTAGTCCTTTTTGGTGGGCACATAGCCCAATCCAAAGGCATGCGGGTTATGTGGTACCTCTACCAGTGCTACAACACCTTTTCGCCCACTTTTTCCAAGCCCCATTCGTGGAATGTGCCATAGTTTGTTCATGAAGTAGATGGACTGGGCACTGACGTACATGTCTTCATCCGTGGCCAAAATTGTTTGCACTAGGGCTTCCGCTAGAGTGAATCTAGAGAGGAATACATACTTATCACCATGATTGATCTCTAGCACTAGCATTGTCACCTCTGTTGGTGGGTGTATGAATTCCCAAAAACTATTGGTACTTCTCCCTCATGAGGTTACTTTAGCATTTGATGGAGAGTGGAGGACACAACCTTCACATGATGTAACCAAGGCCTCCCTAATAGCAGGTTAAAGGTAACCGGCACATCCAGTACGTGGAACTCGATCTCTTGCTTGGATGGGCCCATCTGGACTTGTACTTTCACTATCCTCATGACCTCTCTGCTTGTATTGTCATACACCCGTATCACTTGGGCCGTAGGGATGAAGAGTGTCGGTTTGAGGCCTATTGCGTAGGTGGTGCGAGATGGACAAACATTAATGGTTGAACCAGTGTCTACCAACACCACTGGCACTCATTTCTCTCTACATTCCATAGATATGTATAATGGCTTGTTGTGAGCCAAGTCTTCCAGCGACAGCTCTTTCTTAGAGAAAGTGAGCACTGGCTTAGCACCACTTGGGAAGACCAGACCCACAAGTTGCTCGAGCATAGTATCAATGGACAATTTGGCTTTGTCCATTGCCGACAATACTACTTGTCGGTGTACCCATGATGCCATAAGGAGTCCCTAGATAGAGATATGGCTTGGATCTTCTTGAGTTGCTTCAGAACTAGCTCCTCTTCCAACCGCTTCTCCTTTTCTTTCTCAACCTCCTTGTCCTTCCTGATGGCTCTACTTGATCAAGATATGAAGGTTTAAAATATTGTCCACTTCTTGTGAGATGGTCTATCTTCTCAGCATACCATGTATTATTTGGGACACAGTCTCTCCAGTCCTCGTCAGTATGAGCCAGATGCAGGTCACTGTCGTCCTACTACTCGCCGTCAGCTGCCGATAAACAGTTGTCCGGCTCTACTTTAATCATCTTTACAGTACAAATATCCTGCTCAGGGCGACACGCTATTGCGGTTTTCTGGTTGTCTTCGATTCTGTCTACCTCAAACTGCTTCAGTGCAGCCTCATGTTCAGTATATGTAGCTTTCACAATACCCACTTCTCAATTGATTTTCCTTCACATGTGCCCTCTGATAGTTTTTCTTTCTCATTAGCTTTCCCGACAATTGCAGTTACCTCTGTTTCCTTTCCCTTTGGCTTAATCCCAGTTTCTTCTTCCTTGTTTGGCTCATCACTCAGCCATCCGGCATTATCAGTCGATCAATTCAGGTCAAACCACCTGATTTGTACATCTCCTTGATCATGCTCATCGAAGAACTGCAAGTTATCTAGATCTTCTTCAAGATCTGCAAGGTCGTCCAACCCTTGGCTCGGGCCATCTTCCCTAACCACATTGATATCCACCAAGGTTGGTAGCACCACCTTAGGCTTGAGTTGAGTGGTATGAACAATGTAATGGCTTGAGTTGTATGCTCTTTCCGAGGAGCTTCATGCGGACACTTCGGCAATAGACCAGCACTTCCCTCTGAGGTGAAAACCTTTTCTGCTGTAGGTGTTGTCACCCTTAATATGTGAGGCTCAGGTTGTAGGTTAGATGTATCCGTCATGTATAAGTCCGTGCCCTCATGAATGAACAACATCGGTTTCAGTAGGTGGGAGGGGGTAATATAGACGCTGGGGTCATAGGAGGTGGGCAGTGTATGGATAAGGTGAAGGTTTTGAGGTGGGGGACTTGATTATGGGCTGGAAGTGAGTTAGTGGTTACATTTGGCTTCTGGGGTGGAGCAATGACCTTGTTGTCAATGAGATCTTGAATCTCATGATGCAAGCAGAAGCACTAGTCGGTGTCATGACCGTGCTGCTGGTGAAAAGTATAGTATTTTACGCGGTTATGCTTAGGTGGAAGAAGGTCAGGAAGTGGGTGTAGACACCTCAATTTTGATCGCTTGTAAGACAAGCGCTTGATTCCGAGCACTTGATGATGACGATTACATTGAGTCAGTGGTTTAAATTCTCAATAAAAGAATTTGAGTTCAAGCTCTAGACAATTCTAACTTGCCATACCCACTGTATTTCTACCCCGGAACTTCAGTATTGCACCTTGTATCAACTTGTATTGAACTTGAAAGTAAGACATAGTGGAAATACATTGAAGTCTGGCCTGACCTAAGTGATATCCGGCCGGTGATACCAACATCCGGCCGGACATCTTGACTTTTCACATAGGTTTAGCAGTGTTCTGCCAGCTGCCCAATTCTGCAAATATTTTCCTCAAACCTGCTCGGGGCCTATATATAGCAGGGTTCAGACTACTGTATGGAGGTTGAAAAACACATATAGAATTTGGTTAGAGAGATCAAATCAATACCAAGTGAGTTAGAAATATCAAGAGTGAGTTAGAAATTTCAAGAGATAGAAAAGATCAAAGCTATCACCCTTCTTGTTCTTCCACAAGCCTTGAAGCTCTCATAGCATCCATTCATACCATACAAGAGCTTGAACTTGAACTTGATTTGAGAATTGAAAATCATACTTAAACTTGAGGGTGCTTTGGAATCAAGTTTGATTTACAACAAGAACACCTTCTCTACAAGAGGTAAAGCCTTCTTGCTTTTATTTCAATCTTTGTTCATCTTTTTCTTGTGTTTTCATATTATTTTTGAACTGTTTTGAGTAATGAAACTTGTGATTCAAAGCTACCCAAAGGTGGAAGGGTTAATCCTCCTTGCTTGAACCTTATTGCTAGCTTAAATCCTTGTGTTTCCCATTTGTTTTTGTCCATTTTTGCCACTGTTTTGGGGCTGATTTGGGACTGTTTTAGAGCTATTTTTCAACATCTAAACTATGTGATTTAAAGTTGTAAAAGTGGTGAGGGGTTAGCCACCCTTCCTCATAATTATATTAGCTTTAATCTCTCTATGATTATACACCTTCTATAGTTTAATTTTAGCACTATTGTAGGTTATTTGGGGGCTGTTTAATTTACTTCAATAGGTTTGTTTTACATATTTTGTTTGTGTTATATTAACCAATTAATCAACCTTGCATAACCACCTCTGCAACCTCCCTTCATTCTTTGATGATTTTGATTAAAAAGTTGTGAAAAATTAAGATTGTGGTTCAAGTATAAGAAAGAAACTTTTCTCATGCTTAATGGTTTAATCTCTTAGGAGGCTCATTACCAAAGGCATAAAACTTTCTCATACTTAATGGTTTAATCTCTCTGGAGGTTCATTACTAACGGCATAAAAAAAACTTTCTTATACTAAAGTATAATCATGTATTTTTCAGTTCCTTTTTATCACCAGTGTGTCTACTTTTAAGGGATTAATTGACCCTTGGAAATCACCAAGGAAAGTGTCATTATCACTTATTATCAAGTTTGGATTTCAAGTCATTATCGCTCACTATGGGTTTATCTAAGTCATTATTACTCTTTGGAGTTTGACTAGTCCTTGTTGCGCATCTTGAGTTTGACTTGAAATCCCTTGTCGCTTGTAAATAAGTTTGACTCTTCCTTTGTAATTTCCCCCGAAAAATTTATCATCAGTGTGTTTACTGTTAAGGGATTAATTGACTCTTGGAAATCACCAAGGAAAGTGTCATTATCACTCATTTTCAAGTTTGGATTTCAAGTCATTATCGCTCACTATGGGTTTTTCTAAGTCATTATCACTCTTCTAAGTTTTACTAGTTCTTGTTGCGCATCCTAAGTTTGACTTGAAATCCCTAACTTGTAAATAAGTTTGACTCTTCCTTTGTAATTTCCTTCGAAGAAAATAAGGTTTATTTATTCGGGTTAAGTCGACACTTATTTTTTCCTTTATTGCATTTCAGACTTAGTGGATGTAAATATCACTGTGGACTTAATGGATTAAAGAAAAGGGAAGGTAATATAAAAGAGGATAATAAAATTGAGCTTAAAATGAATCAACCAACATAAAGAACCAATATGATTGATTGAATTCAGTCGGACGTTATACCGAGTTTATTGTCAAGGCTTGTTTTACATTAGTCCATAATGTTTTGATGAATCTTGAAGCATCTCTACTTCTCTTCTTGAATTTGTTTCATGATAGGAGGGAGGGGTGGTTGTTATGCATTGCATTTATTGATCTTTGTCCTATCGTGTCCAAAATCATCTTGCAAATCAACTTGCAACCATAGATGGTTTGGGAACCGAGTTCGCTCCTCTCTTGAGTATTTTTCATGATAGAGAAGAGTAGAAGAGACAAACATGGCTAGGAATACCCTGTCTGCATGTTTGCACTGTTTCACCTCAGGCACAAAAAACAGATTTCCGCAAAGAAAACAAGGTATGCTTGGATTTATTTGGGGCTCGACTAAGTCTTGTTTTGGGTCGGCAAGGCTCCAATAAATTGAAAACAATACACTTTTGGTCGAAAGCAATGATAAGGTGAAACAGAACAAATCTCAACAAGGCAGACAGAGTACTTCCTGAGGAGCATCGCGCGATCATTACATATTATTTGTTGTAATAAATTAGACAGCCCCTTTTCATTATTATTCATTTGGATTTGTAATATTTATTTATTCGGACACTTGGACCTTCCTTCATGAGGACAAATATGTAATAAGTTGTATGTCTTCCAACCCCACGTCTTTGTCCCTTTTATTTACCAGCTTATGGTGGTTAGTTTAAGGACATCATGTTTAATTTAGCATACTCATGTTTGCATCCACTTGTATTGCATGCATAAAAGTTCGGCTCATCATATTATTTCAAATGTCAAATTCAAACTCTTTACTTGAATGCGTGCGCTATCACATGCCTTGAATTGACTCGCATGCCATGCTAGTAGCCGAGCTTATTAATTGCATATTGTATGTGTTGCATTAGTCATAATACATAGTTAGGATCATGCATTTTTCTAACTAGTTCTTTTTTTGGCTCGGAGTACAAGGTAAGTTTTTATGCTTTAGCATATTGTATAAGTGTGATTGTTGTCGTATCAAACATATTACCATGAGGCTAATTGCTTAAATGATAAACTGTTTGAATGCCTGTGGATGAAGGCTATTCACCGACATTGGGATACTTTGATTAATGTATATATATGAGATCACTTTTTCAAGTGGTACATATTCAAAACACTTTTTCAAAACAAACATGAAATCAAACGTTCCAACTTCTAGTGAAATTAGTCTATACTTGTATGTTAAAAATAAAATAAGAACATATACTGTACATAAGAATCACATCATAATCAGTAGAGGCCGATCTTTGATCGGGTGAGTGGGGTGCTCATTATTGACCATTCCCTCTCATACCTAAGTTCCCGAACCAAGATACTTTGGTAACGACGGACTAATGGCCTTTGGCACAATTCACGAGTTTCCTAAATTTCCCAAAATAAATATTTAGGTGGCCACTCTGAAATCTGGCAAAGCAGTCCATTTTTGGCATTTGATTCAAACATCGATTTTCCAAAAACAATTGCCGGATTTGGACTCTTTTTGTGTTTCCACTGTTTCACATTGTACTTGTGAAAGCAAATTCAGAACCAACACAAGTGGAGTTTGAACTATAAGGGCTATTTATTCTTCCGAAAGGGAGCGCGAAAAGCTGATTTATAGTTTCTGACGACTTTGTTAGGGAATTTAGAGAACTTGACTTGAAATTTATGATGTGAATTTTTTTTATCTACATTTATATGTTCTTTGCATTGCATTTGCATCGGTGCGCTTAAGTCCCTGTGTTTGCCATCTGCTATTCTTGGACGGTTTGTTGGAGGCTTGCCTACAAAGCTTGCCGAAAGGCTGACTGGTCATGGGCTCTGCCATGTTGGGAACACAACCCTTGGATCTGGATTATCGTCGTACCGTTTGATCCTCCTTTCACTTCTCGGTGTTAGGTGTGAGAGGTATATTAGGTAGTCCTGCTGAGGTACCTGTTGTGACCATTTGACCTAATGCATATAGTACACTCTAGTGACTATTCCAAATTAGGACAGGATGCCACTCCCTACAGGATGCTATGAAACCATTTGCTTAAAATAGTACAGCCTAGATCATGTCAAAATCTAGGACAGGGCAACCCTACCCCCCTTATAGGGGTGTTTTGGTTCTTTTACATTGTATGTGCTTTTACAGTGAAACTGCATAGGTGGTTCATATCAGTGTTACAAATGAGCAGTCAACAAAAGTTCAGTACGGCTCACAGTTTAGCTGCGTGTTGTGTTGAAAATTGGGGCTGAAGTGCTGTTTGATTTTTGATTTTTTTTTTCTTCTCTTTTTCTTGCTTTTGCTAGGTAGTTTTTCATCATAGCTTCAGAAAGACCCAATATTCCTCAAGTTGTATGGACTCGTTCCCGTAGACTGTGTAAAACTCAAGATCTTGTTAACGGTCAGCCAGTGTTAGTTTCTCTCCCGCCAGTTACTTGACGAAGAAGGAATAAACAAGCATCAACATCGGTACAGAGCGCTCCGCCGACACCTGTTCGTGCACATAATTCACCACCATCTCACCCACCTAGAAAAAGGATGGCACGGAATGGAGAAGAACTTGCTGCCATGATGGTAGCTATTCAGAGAACCATGGATACCGTAAATCAACGGACGGCCGCACAGGATGAGGTCATCATTGATCTGCGACACCCATCTGGGGTATCCACATCTACAGTACATCCAATCCCTACTGCTTAGCCAAATCCTGATCTTCCTTCACTAGTGGAAAATCCCCAGCTCCCAGATCCCCAAGAGGTGTTTCCACAAGCTCCAACTTATAGGCCCTTGGCACAACCACAGGGGGAACTCCCTTCCTTTGACATCAATGATGATCTAGCCATGATAAAAATTGTCAGGCTAGAGAAAGCACTAAAAAAATCCCAAGGCTGCAATTCCATTCTAGACATTGAAGATAGGTACACTGAGGCTTCAGTCAGGCTACCAGAGAAGTTTAAAATGCCCCACATTGACAGATTCGATGGAAGTGGGGATCCAATTGTGCATGTCTGCCTGTTTTTAGATGTTCTGAAGCCAATGGGCCTGTCTCGTGCTCAGAAACGGTCCTTGTTTGGGAGAACTCTGTCTGATGTAGCGGCCATCTGGTATGCAAAACTGGAGGATTCTATCAAACAGAACTGGGAAGAACTGTCTGAGGGGTTTTTTAACTAGTATTCATATAACACTCAGATCGAGGTAACCATCAGTGAGTTGGAGGCAACAACCCAGAACCCCAAAGAACCATTTATTGACTTTGTCGCCAGATGGAGAGCAAAGGCAGCCCGGATGACAAACAGACCCTCTAAAAGGGAGCAAGTCAGGCTAGTGGTCCACAATCTCGAGCCTGATATGCTACAAAGGATGATAGTGACTCTGTTATCTACATTTGCTTCACTACACGAGTTGGGGGTCCAAATTGAAAGTGCATTCAAGAAGGGGATTATCCATAGAACCAGTGAACCCACAAAAAGGCCATTCACTCGGAGTACAAATGTTGGTACCAACACTATTCCACAGTCTGCAGATGTTAGTACTTTGGCTACATCATCGGCCAAGATAGCCGATTCCTTTGCTGCTACAACTCACAAACAGCACAAAATGGTCAACCTTGGTTCCAAAGAACTTTTACCCCTTTCCATATGAGCTGACCCGCGCCCTCAAGATGTTGCTGGAAAGGGGACATCTCAAGCCTCTCGATCCACGACCTCTCCCAAACCCACTGCCAGCTAGACACGACCCAACTCAATATTGTTCCTTCCACCAACAACATGGCCATCCTACGGACTCATGCATTCATCTACATCATGAGATCCAAAATCTCATTGACAACAAAGTCATCGCCTCTCCTAAACTAAATGTGACAACCAACCCACTTCCCGCACACAACCAAGTTCCTCCCCCAGAAATATTAACCATATCCAAACACTACCACCTACCTTCAACCCTAACACCTATATTACCTCGTCTCACCTACCAAAACTGGAGGTGGTTATTCCAGATGACACGGACGTGTGCATGGTAGACTTAACTCCACAAATCCAACCCAAGCATGTGGTGACAGGAACAGAGAAAGAGAGAATACACCAAAGACTGGGCTGTCTGATACATATGTCGTAGAAAGGGGCATCACTTGTAGAAGAGTATGATCCCAAATTTTACATTGTGGCCATTGATCAGCCAAAACCAGTGGTCATATTGCCAGATGTTCTCAGTGTTAATGCTATCAGGGAAGGCCAATTAGGGCAACACCAGGACGATTGGCCTAAACAAAGCCTAAATGACTTGGCCGAGCGGGAGGAAAACCTAGCCCAGACGGAAGAAGACCTAGCCAATCTCTACTTCTTTGACGAAGAGGATACAAACAGTGTCCAAATAGGCTGGTGGGATTCAAGTCAACCAGAAACAAACAACGGTTGGCTCAGTACCAAAGAGCTGGATAAGGCAGAACAGACAACAGGAATCAAGAAGGAAAAGGCCGAAGCTACATCCTTGATTAGCACAGAACAAGTGCTGGAACAATTCCAGCAGGAAAGAATGGAAGCAATCCAAAGGAAGATGGCCTCAGAGCAAGGAAATGACAACAAAACAATGCCATTCTAGAATGCAGAAACCAAAACCATAGTGGAAAAGGAATGGCATGCTGTGAACATGCTCCAAGTAAAGCCTGATAAACACCTAGCCATGATTGCAGGGGAGTGGTGGCAAGATAATGATTTGAGTTACACATACACAGACGAAGGTGGAAAGCTGATACCCCTGACGATTCGTGGTATACGGACGAGATTAATCACATGACCCGGAGTGGTCGGTACTTCAAACTTGCGACTTTAGATCAACCGGAATCCTTCAACAAAGAGGTTGTGAACACAAAAGAGAAGGATTGTGAAGAGAACTTGGTCTTGAAGCAACTCAAGAAGATTCAGGTAGATGTATCAATCTGGGGACTGATAATGGCCTCCCGGGAGCATCGACAAGCACTACTAGAGGCAATGAATAGAATCAAGCTGCCTATTGACACTACCACTAATCAACTAGTGTCGTTAGTTAGATCCAGAGATGTTACGCCGGTGATATCTTTCACGAATAAAAAGCTGCCACCTGAGGGTGCTAACTACAACCGACCCTTGTACGTGACTCTAGAGAGCCGAAAAAAGTGGATTATGGTGGTGTTAGTAGATACTGGATCAGCGATTAATGTGTGCCCGGTACGGACTGCTTATGCCATAGGTTTGATGCCTATTGACTTCACGCCCACAACCCAATCCGTTCGAGCTTATGACAACACGAGCCAGGATGTTATGGGAACGTTCAAAAGCCATATCCTGATCGGCCCCTCCGAACATGAGGTCGAATTCCATGTAATGGATGTACCGGTAACTTTCAATCTACTGCTGGGAAGGCCTTGGTTACATCAGATAAAGGCTGTGTCATCAACAGTTCATTAGTTGGTGAAATACCCCTTTAAAGGTGGAATTGCTACTGTGTACGGTAATTCTACAATCCATCCTCCCCAGGGTACTACCACACCAGTATTGGAAATCATGCATGGGAGAGGATGTATTCCTTTCTGGCTTCTTGCTGACAGAGGCCCGGGTGGTTCAAACCATCATGGCGGAAGGTGACGGAACTTATGGGAGTGCTCAGTCCATCTATATGACGAACAAGCAGGGATACATGCCTGGATCAGGACTAGGCATGAGTGGTAGGCAAGGAGGTCTTGTCGCCAAGGAGATGATTCACAATCCCCATGCTTTTGGGCTGGGATACAAACCTACTGCAGAAGATTAGCAAAGGAAGGGAGCTGAGTTGAGAGGAAGAGTTAAAGCAAAAAAGGCTAGGAAACAGTACGAGTTAGTCCACAAGCCAATACGGGGAACCTTGAACAAACGCTTTGTCCGCCAAGGAGAAAATTTCCCTTTTTGTGGATTTCCAGAGCCTTGGTTTGACCAGGAGACAAAGACAATGTGTCCCGGGTTTGAGATCTTCTTCAGGCACCAGTTAGTAGAAGAGCA
Organism: Camellia japonica; assembly: GCA_030407325.1. Classification (NCBI taxonomy): domain Eukaryota; kingdom Viridiplantae; phylum Streptophyta; class Magnoliopsida; order Ericales; family Theaceae; genus Camellia; species Camellia japonica. Next base: position 101,466,913 of record JAPPVO010000003.1, read on the forward strand.
AGATGAGCAGAAGCACTTGAACATTAATACAGATCAAGGCATGACAGCAAATATGGATGTTGAAGAAGAAGAACTATTGGATTAGAATAGATAGTAACTAAGGCAGGGCCATCATTCCTTAATCAAGTCGAGGCCCAAGTAATCCGAATGAGTTTTTAGGTGATCCCAAGCAGCCACTGAAGGCAGATGAGTGGTTAGAACAGATAGTGAAGACGTTCGAGATGCTTGGCATCGAGGATGACCAGTTGAGAGTGACCCTAGCATCCTTCCAACTGAAGAGAGATGCGAGTCAGTGGTAAAAGTATGCGCGTGGGTGTATGGGTATGACTTGGAAGGCTTTTGTTAGCGCCTTCTACGATAAGTTCTTGCCTCCCATAGTTCGGGAGAAGTTAAGAGATCAATTCTCCAAGCTTATGCAGTTGACCACTCCGATGGCTGAGTTTGAGGCCACATTTACTAGCTTGTCGAGGTTTGCACCAGAACTCGTGGCGACTGAGGAGCGCCATTGTTTAGAATTCAAGAAGAGATTAAGGACCGAGCTTATGTTCAAAGCAGCCGGGTCAATGATTAGAGATTATGGATGCCTTGTGGAGGCAGCGACTCATCTGGAGACCGTAATACAGATGGAGGAGGAGAGGATGAGGGCTTTAGAAGGAGTCAGGATATTCAGCGGGACAATAAGAGGCAAAGGGGTTCTAATCCATAGCAGTCTGAGGGAGTTCAGTTGGGGTCCACTTTTCTAGTACCAAGTTTGGGTTTTGAGAGAGGTGGTTAGGAAGATGTCACTTGTTTCAAGTGTGGTCAGTTAGGCCACAAGTCTCCAGCTTGCCCGCAGAGAGGAGGAGGGCAACGGTCTGCATCGTCTTTAGCTCATTCTCAAAGCTAGAGTTAGGGGAGAGGCTAGCCGCTCACTTGTTATCAGTGTGGGCAGGCTGGGCACATGAAGAGGTTTTGCCGTTAGATGAGTGGTACATCTGGTGTGTCTGGTTGGAGGCAGATACAGAACCACCAACTGGCCCAGTCAGCATAGGCCTCGAGGGCCAATCAGAGAGCCTCTTTGGCTCATTCAGTGCATCAGGCTTATGCTCTGGGGGGCGAGCAGGTTGAGCAGAGACCTTCATGACATGTGTATGTTGTTACCGTGCCAGATTTGATACCGGCTCCTTCAGTAGTGAGAGGTACCTTTTTATTTTGTAATTTAGTTGCTAATGTGTTGATTGATACGGGTGTATCCCATTTATTTATCTCGTCTGCATTTGTATCAGTTTTGGGGTTAGAGATGGCTTAGTTAGCATCTTTTATCTGTGTAGAGTCACTTATTGGTGCTAAAATTATTTTGAAGCAAGGGTGTCAGGGTTGTGACATAGAGGTTGCCGATCGCCGACTTTCTTTTGCGTTTATGTTGATTGACATGTCTAATTTTGATGTTATTTATCATTAGATCAGGCTATCATCTTGGGCTACCGTTAGAGGGTTACTGTATGTACCTTGAGCGGTGATTGCTTTTATTTCTTAGGGGACAGGGTTGATAGAGTCTTATCACCGGTGTATGATTTGCGTGGGCAGAGTGAACTTAGTTACCTTCCTGCCAACTTCTTGAGTAGGGAGTGTGATGAAGTCTGAGTTGAGTTACCAAGGGTGGTTTGTGAATACCTGGGCGTTTTTCATGATGATCTTACTAGTTTACCACATCATCGAGAGATCGAGTTCTCTATTGATTTAGTGCTTGGCATAGCACTGATTTCTATGGCACCATATAGATTTACACCTGCCGAGTTGAGTGAGTTGAAGATTCAACTCTAACAATTGTTAGATAAGGGTTTTATCTGCCCTAGTACTTCACCTTGGGGAGCACCGGCTCTCTTTGCCAAAAAGAAAGATGGTGCGTTGCAAATTTGTATAGATTACCAGAAGTTGAACCAGGTAACTGTTAAGAATAAATACCCAATGCCTCATATAGATGATCTGTTTGATCATTTGAAGGGGTTTTGTTGTTTCTCTAAGATAGATCTTAGATCGGGTTATCACCAGTTAAGAGTAAAGAAGGAGGATATCCAGAAGATGGCATTTCGTACGCAGTATGGCCATTATGAATTCATAGTGAGCCCTTTGGTCTAACTAATGCACTAGCTGTGTTTATGGATTTGATGAACCTTATCTTCCATGAGTTCCTAGACCGTTTTGTGGTCATCTTTGTGAAAAACATCTTGATTTACTCACCCTTTGAGGAGGAGCACGAGGAACACTTGCGAGTGGTGCTTGAGTTGCTTAGAGCCCACAAACCGTATGCTAAGTTTGGGAAATGTGAATTCTGGCTAAGAGAAGTTAAGTTCTTAGGCCATGTGGTATCCGAGAAAGGGGTGACTGTAGATTCATCCAAGATAGAAGTAGTGCAAGATTGGGGACAACCTAAGAATGTTTTTGAGATTCGTAATTTTTTGGGGTTAGCCGGGTATTACCGTTAATTTGTGAAAGATTTGTTTAAGCTAGCCTCACTGCAGACTAGACTGAGGAGGAAAGGGATCAAGTTTGTATAGAATGAGACTTCTGAGAAGTCTTTTCAATAGCTTAAGGTTAGACTTACCACTGCTCCCGTATTGATCATTCCGAAGAGGGGTTTGGGCTATTCAGTGTATTGTGATGCTTCACGGCAAGGTTTGGGTTGTGTGTTGATGCAAGAGGGGAAGGTAGTAGCCTATGGCTCGTGACAGTTGAAAACGCATGATAGGAACTACCCCACTCATGACCTAGAGTTAGCGGCGGTGATCTTTGCCTTAAAGACTTGGAGGCATTATCTGTATGGTGAGAAGTTTGAAGTGTTTTCTGATCACAAGAGTCTAAAATATCTATTTACATAGGAAGACTTGAATCTGAGGCAGAGGAGGTGGATGGAGTTCATAGAGGATTATGATTCTGAGTTACATTATCATCCGGGAAAGGCCAGTGTTGTGGCCGATGCCTTGAGTAAGAAATCTATTAGCAGTGTAGCTTGTATCGCCATCCGGGAATGGGAAATGTTGGGTGCTATTGGGGAGTTTAACTTGCATCTTGGCAAGTCCGTAGACTTGTTTTTTATAGTTGCACAACCTACACTTGTGAACCAAGTGATAGAAGCACAAAGGGGTGACCTTAAGGTAGAAGATCTCCAGTGGGAAAGTAGAAAGAGGCTTGAACATGTATTCAAACTCGAGTGTTAGATACCTTGATCGTCTCTTTATGCCAGAGTCTTGTTGAGAGGAAGTACTCCAAGAGTTTCACTATTCACGCCTTGCGGTGCATCCAGGAGGCACAAAGATGTATCATGACCTTAGCCGCCAGTTTTGGTGGAGGGAGTGAAGAAGGATGTGACTGTGTTTGTATCGAGGTGCCTTACTTGTCAACAAGTGAAGGCCGATGTAGACACCCCATTTTTTACCGTCCGCAAGACTTGGACGCTTTGTCCTGTGCACTTGATAATGAAGTCGTGTTGATTGTGATTCAAGTTCTCAATGAAAGAACGTAAGCTCGTGCCTAAAACCAATCCTAAACCTTGCATATTTATACTGTGTTTACCCCAGAAATTCATTTTTGAACATTGTGTCACCCTACATTGAGTTTAAAACAGTGGAACAAGGGAACATATTGGGAGTCGACCGTACTACATTTGGAGCTGGCCGGCTCTCAATAGCGAGAAACACTATTCTAGGCGGGAATGGGCCAACTATCCATTTTTTAAGATATTTTTGACCTATTTTGCTCAAATTCTATAAAAACGAGGTTATCTCTTTTTTAAGGGTTGAACAATTTCCAAAGAGCCTATACACACAAGAGAGAGCTCCTTCTTCTTATACAAGTCACCTTTGAGCAAACCTATCTCTCTTGACTAATATTCATACACCATATACCACCTTAGATCATAACCTTAGAGCCTTGGTTGAGGCTTGTGCATCACAATTCAAGCTTGAGAGTATGCTTGGACTAAGTTTGTGTTACAAACAAGAGCTTGCTTCTTTGAGAGGTATAAGCTCACCACCTTTGTATTGCTTTCATTTTTGTCTTTCTTTGTTTATTGCTAGTGTTTTTGTGTTATTTTGATCCTATTTTAAGTGTTGGAACTTGGGTTTGAAAGGCTACCAAAGGGTAGAAAGAGTTAACACACTTTCTTGCTTTCTACTTCATAGCTCACACCCTTGTTCTATTCTTTTTTTTTCTTTCTTTGCCTTTTAAATTGATTTTCAGTGGTTAAAAAGGGCTGGAAAACATGGTTTAAGGTCTCAAAAAGTGGAGGGGTTGACTATCTCTCGTTGTCTTTGTTTACTAGTTTGTGTCTCTTTGCTTTTGTTTATATTTTTGTGCACTTTTAACACATTTTTAGACACTGTTTTTTTTTTTTTTTTTTTTATTTTTTTATTTTTATGTTTAGGGGCTGTTTAAGGCTGTCCTAATTTAGTAAATTAGTTTATGCTTTGAATATTTGTCTGTTGTCTTGTAAGTCCTCATAGCTTCGATTATTTAGGCCTTAGACACCAAGTTGTTTGAGTTAATAGCTTCCTTCGTTTAAAAAATCTCATGTTAATAATCAATTTAGCATTCATTTCTGCAACCTCCCTCTTTTCTTCTTTTCTTTTATTCTTCTTTTGTTTGCGAGTCATTTCAACTGGTTGATGGTTATTCAAAGCATGAGCTAGAGACCTATACTCAATGGCTTAATCTCTACGGAGCTTCACCATCAACGGCATGGTCCTTCTTTCATGCTTAGAGTTGCTTCTCGTTTGATATTGCTTCTCGTTTAGTGGACTTAAACATCACTTTGGACATATTGATTAAAGAATGGAAAAGGCTAAGAAAATTGGCTTAAAATGAACCAACCAACATAAAGAAGATGAGTCGTATTGCCTAGGTTCGATCGAAAGTTATGCCGAGTCCATTGTGTCAAGGGTTGTCATACGTCAATTCATGATGTTTTGATGAACCTCGAAGCGTCTTTACCTCCCTCTTTGAGCTCACTTCCTGATAGGAGGGAGGGGTTGTCATTGTTCATTGCATTCATTAATTTTTGTCCAAAATCATGTTCGAAATCATCAAGCGATCAACTTTCTCATTGATGGTTTTGGAAATGACTTCGTTATTCTCTTGAGGATTTCCATGACAAAGAAGAGCAGAAAGGACAAACAGGGCCTAGAAAGGCTCTGTCTACACTGTTCTCACCTTAGAGCACAAAACCTCTTTTGGCATAAAATTTAATGTCGGCCGGCACTTTTTTGGGTCCGGCCGGCTCCCAATGTTTGGAAACAGAGCAAGTCTGGGCAGACAGAGCAGTTTCTGGATGCTATGCATACGATCCTTGTGCATCCTTGTTTAGATCAATGTTGTCAATTAATGTTCCCATTATTGTTGTAATTCATTAATTATCATTATAGTTAGCATTGTGTATTTGCAATTGTCATAATTAGTTGACTCAGCTAGTTAGTTATATTGTTCATCTTGGTTGTAATGACTTAGATAGCTAGTTGATAACTTAGATATTAGTAATTAGCTAGTTTTAATTCATTTATTCGAATTTGTAATAGTTAGCTTAATCAGGACACTCGGACATTTATTCACACCCTTTTGCATGAGGGCAAACATGTAATAATGGTGTATGTCTTCCAACCCCCATTTTTTTCTCCTTTTATTTACCTGCGTATGATGGTAGTGTAGAGCATCATGTTTACTTAGCATGCCCATGTTCGCATACACTCGTTTCATGTACATTTGGGTTCGGCTCATCATACTAACCAATGTCAAAATCGATTTCGTTGGTTGAATACATGATTTATCACATGTCTTAGATTGGATCATATACCATGCTCATAGCCGAGCCTATAAAAAATTACACGAATGTATGCGTTGCATTAGCCATACTACATTGTTTAGGAACATGCACGTTTTCTAATTAGTTTGCTTTATTTGGCTTACCTTAGAGTACTAGGTGAGCACTTATTGTTTTAGCATACCGCATAAGTGTGATTGTTGCCATATCGAGCATGTTTTCCATGAGGCTATTTGCTTAAATGATATATCTGTTTGAATGCCAGTGGATGAAAGGCTAATTGCTAAAATTGGGATAAATTGATTAATGTACATATAACTCACTATTTCAAGTGACGAGTATCAAAAATAATTTTCAAACAAACATGAAATCAAAGAGTTCCAACTTTTGCAAATTAGTTTATAGTTGTGTGCATCACATAGTAAAAATAGCTAATAAAACGGAACAAGAGTATATAATGTAAATAAGAATCACATCATGATTAGTAGAGGCTGACCTTTGATCGTGTGAGTGGGGTGCTCCATTCATGACCTTCCCCTCTCATACCTAAGTTCCCAAGCCGAGACACTTTGCTGATGACGGACAAGTGGCCTTTGGCACGAGTCTCGGGTTTCCTAAATTTTCCAAAAATATTTAGGTGGCGACTTTGTAATCTGGCAAAGCAATCCATTTTTGGTATTTTGATTCAAAATCGATTTTCCAAAAGAATTGCCAGATTTGGACTCATTTGTGTTTATGTATTTCACATTGCACTTGTGGAATCAGATTCAGAACCACGGGAGTCCGAACTGTAGGGCTAATTGTATCCAAAAGGAGGACGAAAAGCAAGCCACAGCCGAACATCAGAGGCCAGCAAGTTTGTTGCAACCCTTGCCTATAGCCGAGTGGAAGTGGGAGCATGTCACGATGGATTTTGTTGTAGGCCTTCTGAGGACTTAACAGGGTAGTGATGCAATTTGGATGGTAGTTGACCAGTTGACAAAGTCGGTGCACTTTACACCTATGCGCTTGAATGACCAGTAGATCACCTTGCTAACCTCTATATTAGGGACATAGTGAGGTTGCACGGGGTCCCTATGACGATCGTCTCGGATAAAGATTCGCGTTTCACGGCTCGGTTATAGCAGAGCCTACAGAGTGCCTTGGGCACGAGATTGACATTTAGTACTGCATATCATCCTCAGACTGACGGGCAATCAGAGCACACCATTCAATCCTTGAGGATATGCTTCGAGGTTGTGTTCTTGACTTTAAGGGGTCATAGGAAAAACACTTGCCCTTAGTGGAGTTTGCCTATAACAATAGTTTCCAATCGAGTATTGGCATAGCATCGTTTGAGGCTTTGTATGGTCGACCGTGTAGATCCCCTACGTATTGGGTTGAGGTGGGTGATGTACCTATGTTGGGCCCAGAGTTAGTCCGAAAAACGGCGGAGAAAGTTGCACTTATCTATGAGAGGTTGGTTACGGGCCAAAGTCGCCAGAAAAGTTATGCCGACCGTAGGCGGATTGTCTTTTGAGGTGGGAGACCATGTCTTCTTGAAGATATCACCTAGGAGGGGTTTGATGAGGTTTGAAAAGAGTGGGAAGTTGTCCCTTCGATTCATTGGGCCTTTTGAGATCCTTAAGCGGATTGGAAAGGTAGCTTATCATTTGCCTTTGCTGCCATAGCTTTCCGGGGTTCACATGTATTTCATATTAGTATGCTTCAAAAATATGAGTCGAATCCATTGCACGTGTTGGATTGGACTGACTTAGAGGTAAATGAGGACGCCTCGTATGGAGAGAGACCGGTGAGAGTCTTGGATACTCGGGACCAAGTCTTGCAAGGCAAGACAATTCCCTGGTTAAAGTATTGTGAAAACATCACGGGATTGAGGAAGCAACTTGGTAACATGAGTTGGAGGTCCGTGAGAAGTACCCGGACTTATTTGTTAATTCTTGATTATATATTGAAATTTTGTTATGTTAATGAAATATGAAAACATTGTCTATGTTTGAGAACATGGAAACATTATACATGTTGTATATGTTTTGGAAACACGGATTTAATGTAAACATTGTATATGTTTTGAAAAAATGTGAATTGTGCTTTCAATGTTGGAACTTATGTATCGAGTTGATGAGAGTGGGTGACCGGAGAATGAGTCATGGTGACGGGATTGATTAATTATCTTTATTGTGATCAGTTTGAACATAGTTTTGAAACTTGATTTAAAATTTCGGACGAAATTTCTTAAAGGGGGAGATTATAGCGATTCTGGTTTTAGACCCGACCTATTTGATTTTCTGGACTCAGGTTTCATGGCTTTGTATTGTTGTTCATGTCTTACGTCTCTTATAGTTCCTTGAGTTTGGCTATTGGGTTGTATTGGTTGTGTTTGGAACAAGTTGGTAGCTTGGTTTTCAAACCTTTGTTGCCCAAAATTTTACTCATTCGCTCGAGCGGCTCTTCTTGCGCTCGGGCGATAATCATTTTGTGTCTTAGCACTCGAGCGTCACTTCTTACACTCAAGTAGGCTTTGTGAACTCTTAGTACTTTTGCAGGTCTGCAAAACTACTAGGAGAGTGTATTCTATGCTCGAGCTGTACTGTCTACGCTCGAGCGGTCTCAGCTCGAGTGGCCTTTCTTGTGCTTGAGCATTGGTCTGTTGTTTACAAAACTACTGAGAGTGTGCATTCTGCACTCGAGCGAAAACTTATTGTGTCTGACGCTCGAGCATCACTTCTTGCGCCCCGAGTGGACCATACGTATATCAGTTCACAGCAGCACCCTTCTATATCACTTTTTCACATCTTTTTCTCTCAAAATCCTAAATCTAGAGCCTCTCTCTCTAAAACTCATTCTTTCTCTACATTTTCACCTAGATCTGTTGGTTTCTCTACCCTAGTGTCTTTGGAAAAGAGGTGGAGTGTCTCAAGAGCTTCACTTTGGTCCAAACAAAACTTGGTTTCGGCGTCTTTGAAGTTTCTTCCTTGTTTTGCTTGTCTTCTAAACTTGAGGTAGGGATTTTCTGCACTCTTTTATGGTTCTTAACTTAGTTATTTGTTGATGTAAAGAAATATTGAAATTTGGGATGATTTTGCACAAACCTAGTGTAGACCCGACTTTCTTCGCGCACCCCCCTTTCAGAGAGGGGCGAATTGGTCTTACTACAGTTCGGACTCCTGTCACGGTTCTGAATCTAATTTCACAAAGTGCAATGTGAGACTGATAAACACCAAAGAGTCCAATCCGGCAAATCATTTTGGAAAATCAGATTTTAACTCAAATATTGCCAAAACTGGACTGTTTTGCCAGATTACAGAGTCGCTACCTAAATATTTTATTTTGGGAAATTTAGGAAACCCTGACTCGTGCCAAAGGCCACGTGTCCGTCATCACCAAAGTTGCCTCCGCTCGGGAACTTGGGTACGAGAGGGGAAGGTCATGAAATGAGCACCCCCGCTCGCCCGATCAAAGGATCAGCCTCTACTAAGCATGATATGTTGTTTTATAAACACATGTGTTCTTATTCCGGTTATTTAACTAACTTTACTAGGTGATGCGTACAGCATACAAGTGTAGACTCAATCATGAGAATTGGAACAAAACAACTCACGTTTGTTTTTTAAAATGGTTTGAAAGTGCTACTTGCAAGTAGGCTAAATCGCAGATTTGCCACCCTCAAGTGGGCTTGAAAACATGATTTTGTCACTTCGCAAAGTGGGCTTAAAACTCACAATCATCAAGTTGTTCCAATTCAGGCAATCAAGCCTTCACCCACAGGCATTCATGCAGTTAATCTTAATCAATTAAGCAAATAGCCTCATGGCAAGCATGCTATCATGACAATCACTTACAAACATGCAAGGATGCTAAAGTGAAAACACTTACAGTGTACTCCAAGCCAAAATAGAAAACTAGTTAGAAATCAATGCATGATCCTAGCTATGTTAAGATGCCTAATGCAACACATGCAAAATGCAACTAAGTAGGCTCGGCTACCTATTCATGAAATATGAATGTGACTTTTGATACATGCATTCAAATAGATATTGAAATACAATGCAGTTTGAATGATGCGCCGAGCCCGGTGCATGCAAAAACAAATGAATGATGCAAACATGCGAGCATAAAGTATGCTAATCAAAACGTGCCCTAAACTAACCATCAAAAACTGATAAGTAAAAGGGAGAAAGAAATGGGGTTGGAAGACATGCACACACGCACGCACCCTTATTACAACATTTGCCTTCTCGACGGAGGGTCTGAATGAAAGAGGGCTAACTAGCTACGCTAATTAAGCTAACTATTACAAACCAACTAATTAACTAACTATTCTAGCTAATTAATTACAACACAATTGAATAACTAGCTAATCTAAGCTAATTAGTTACAAACCGAATTAATTAATTAAACACTTAACTAATTAATTACAAAAATGACTAAGCTAACTAGCTAATTAGCTAAGCAATTTAAATGAACGGCCTCGGGAAGCGAGGGATGCATGCATGCTCGGTTGCTCCGCTTTCTTCCGAAAGTCCGTTACTTTGCCACCGGTTGCCTCTGTTTGCATTCGCCTTGATTCCTGAACACCGAACCAATCTCCAGGCTGTTTCTGCTCCAGAACTAGAACAACTTCTGACCACCTTTGAGCCTAAGAACTGTCGGCCACTTAAAGAGGCTGTAGGCTACTTAAAGGGGCCGGTAGGTCACTTGCCCTGGCCGGTCGGCCACTTGCTTCTGCATTCTCCAATTTTGCTGCAAACAGGGAACAACAGAGGCAAAGCAAGGTCTTTGCAGGATATGTGTGTACAACCACCCTCCGTATCATTTCTCAAGCTCAAAGGAGTGTGGTACTCGACTCTCGGCCACCAATCAAGCATCGCAATGCACGATGGCCGAGAAGCCAAGTTTGTACAAGTCAATGAATGTACAAATAGACTCGATGAGCCTCCACCCTATCATACACGATCAAGGGTGTCGGTGACTAAGAAATGAGGCACGTTTCATCACTTTGAGTATGAAACGCCCCTCGTTTCTCGTGTTTCGATTAACGTCCGATCCAAACACATGCAATGCAACACAAACATGTTATCTTGGCATGTTTTACTTTGATTCATTTTGTTTACTCGTTTTAGATTACCGATTAAGTCCTTTAATCGGTTATGTCCAAAAAGTGAGAAGTCCTCTAATTGGAAAGACGGACCAAGCCACAAGCGTCTTGAGCATGAAAGAAGCATCATGCCGTTGGTTATTAGAAACCCTCAAGAGAAGGCTAAAACCATTAGGCATGAACGCCTCAATTTCGTGCTCAAACCAACAAAGGGCTTAAGACCACTTTCGAAAGTGAGATAACAATGAAAGATGGAATGCAATGGCACATATTCCTAACACTGAAATAGGATGCCAAATGACATTAAAGCATGAAAATGATGCATGCAAGACATACTCAGAGCCATAAGCATCAAGACTAGTGAAGAGCATCACTCTGGAAGCATGCAATATTAAGCACAAACAACCAAACCAGCTCTGGACAGAGCTTAATCATGCTAAATCAGAGGCTACAACATGCTGAAATTGAAGCTCAAATAGCAAGAAATGCATACTCATGTATTGGCCCATAAACAAGGCATAAAGGCACAACTCTCAAAGCCATAAAGGAGTGGAATATGTGAGAGTGTGACTACACTATATGCTCTGAAATCATGTATAAAATGATGCCAAAACATGCAAACATCGCATGCACAACATGTTAAAGGCCCCAAAACCCAAAGCTAGTCAAGGCCCTTTACACCACAACCATACTAAGCAATGCTCAAATGAGCTTAACCATTCAAAACAGACCTAAGGCAGGTGAAATAGCAGCAAAAACATGCTGGACTTGTAGCATAGATGGCAAGAAAAATATGCTCGAGTATTGGCTCACAAACAAGGCATAATGCTCAACTTCTCAAAAGCATTGAAAGAGTGATTTAAGTGGAAGTATGGCAAAGATATAAGCTCTAAAATTACATACCAAATGATGCCATGTCACACAAACATCACAAGTAAGGCATGCTAGGGGTCTCAAAACACAAGACTAGCAAAGCCAACTATGCCATAGCTATACAAAGCAAGCCCCAAGAAGCCAAGACCACTCAAAACAGTCCTAAAGTATGTCAAAACAATGCCAAAAACATGTTGGAGTGTAGCCAAAATAAGCTAGAATGATAAGCCAAAACACTAAGCATGCAAGGCTAATGAGTGAGATTGCACTATAAGTCTAAAAACCAAGCAAGAGGTGACTCAACCAACCAAAATCAGAGTTAGAGCATGTTAAATAATGGCCAAAAACATGCTGGATTGGAGCCAATACATGCTAGAATTATAGGCTAAGACATGAAGCATGTTAGGCTAACAAGTAGGATTACACTAAAAGTGTATGAAGCATGCAAGAGGTGACCAAACCAGCCAAAAATAGAGTTATAGGAGGTCCATAAAGTCACAAAAACATGCTCAAACTAAGCCTCAAGAGGATAGAAACACATGCTCATTTGGTAAGCTAACAACACATGCTAACAAGACAAGAGGAGGGGGGACTCTCCCCTCCTATTTGGGAACTCAAAACAAGTTTTCTACCACTGAAATTCCTCTGGAATTTAGTGGTTAAAAGGCCAAAACAAGATGGTTTCCAAAGCTTTAAAGGAAGGTAAGAAACTTAGCAAATAAGCTACCAAAGAGGGTGAAACACCCCTAACTCCAAAAACGCTTAAACTACCATTTTAACGCTTAAAAACAAAGGTTTTTGTAGTTGAAAGTGTTAGGTCCTATCTTGTCAAAACCCGCGAACAAACTTGTTTATTGAGATGTAATTTTCTGTGCATTTTTGTCTTCCTCGCTCGAGCGAAGAAGTCCTCGCTCGAGCGAAGGACTGCGTCTAGTTTACAACCTGAGAGAGGTTAATGTACGCTCGAGCAAAGCATTGGTGGCTCGAGCGAAGATCAATGTACGCTCGAGCGAAGATCTGGTGGCTCGAGCGAAGGATTGCGTTCATACAAAAACATGAAGGAGTTTATTCCTCGCTCGAGCGAAGAGTTCGTGGCTCGAGCGAAGGCACTAGTAGAAATCATGCAAGATAAGCTCCTCGCTCGAGCGAGACAAGCTTCGCTCGAGCGAGCCTCAGAATCCGGATTTCTACAAGTGATTGGTTTCTTTCAGAACAAGGACTTTTTTTGGCTTTCTATAAGAAGATGGTTTTCTCCTAAAACTAAGGGGACTGGTTTTTCTAGATCTGATTTCAAGAATTCTAGAGTTTTGTTTGAAGTTTTCTTCTGAGATTTTTGTTAGTTTTCCTTGATGTTCTTGAGAGAGTTCTAAACTTATATATTGAGATTCATACATCAAGGAGGTTGATACTTTACATTCAAGAGAGTTCTCTTCGGTGGCTTTCGAAGATCAAGACGTAGAGTTTCAAAAGGCGTTTGATTCTTTACGTAGTCGTTAATTCGACAAGTGAAGTTGTGGAATCAACTTCAGAATTGGTCAGTCCCGTGACGAAGGTGTGGTGAAAGAGTTGCAGAAGATTCGAGGACAAATTGACTGGGTTGGGTAATTTGTGTATTATCTTTGTAATCTTTCTTCCTTCAGTAGTGGATTGATTAGTGGCGGTTCGCCCGTGGTTTTTTATTACAATTGAAGGTTCTTCAATTGTGGTTTTTTCCACGTAAAAAATCGTTTGTGTCGATTTATTGTTTATTCCTAAAAACAAACAATCTAAAATCACTCTCGTAAGTGCTTGTTGATTTTAGATTGAGTGTTTTGAATAATTGGGATTTGGAATATTTTAATCTTGATCTAATCACGAATCACTTAGGATTTTCAATTGGTATCAGAGCGGGTCACTCTTTGTTTTATCAAAAACTTTGTTTTATCAAAACTATAGGAGTGTGATTTTGTGTGACTAGTATCATGGATTCTATTCGTGAAGGTAACTCGACTCATAGACCCCCTTTACTAGACGGTACAAACTATTCTTATTGGAAAGCTCGCATGAGAGCATTTTTAAAATCCATCGATGAGAAAGTTTGGCACTGCGTAATCTTTGGGTGGAGTGATCCTACAATCACCGTTAATGGCATTGATATTCCTAAACCCCTTGATAAATGGGACACAACTGATTACCAGAACTCGAGTTGGAACAGCAAGGCTCTCAACTCCCTCTTCTGCTCTGTCACACCTAAGAATTCCGTCGAATTTGCACGTGTGAAATAGCAAAAGAGGCGTGGGATATTCTTGAAACGATTCACGAAGGTACTACCTCTGTTAAAAGGTCAAAACTTCAACGTCTCACCTCCGCCTTTGAAATCCTTTTTATGCGCGACGATGAGACGTTTGATGATTTCTATGCAAAACTCAGTGATATCGTGAATTCCTGTTTCACTCTCGGTGAAAAAATCCCGGAAGCGAAAGTTGTTGGAAAAATTTTGAGGTCCCTTCCCGAGAGGTTCCAATCAAAAGGTGACAGCCATTGAGGAGGCTCAGAATGTTGATACCCTCAAGCTCGATCAATTGGTTGGAAATTTGCAGACTTATGAAGCCCACCAAATTTCAAAGAAAAAACAAAAAGAAAGTGTGGCTTTCACGAGTGCTCATGAGACTGCAAAACCTTCGGAGATTGAATTTGATTTAGAGTCTGAGATGACGGCTATGCTCACAAAACAGTTTAAAATTTTTTTGAAAAAGAAGCCTAATTTCAGAGCCCCTATTTCAAAAGATAAGAGTAATGACAAACCCAAAACCTTTCACCAAAATTTGCTCAAACTACTGAAAAAAGATTGTAAGGGGGCCAGGGGTCAAGTGCTATGAATGTCAAGGGTTTGGCCATATGTCCCTTGAATGCCCTTCGAAAAAGAATCGGAAGAAAGTCTACACCGTAACTTACTTGGGATGATGAAAGCGGGTCGGAGCAAGAACCCGAAGAACCTGAATCTGGTGAAGATGGGGATAGTGCTTTCATGGCATTTTGGGCCACGGTTTCTCAACCTCTTCCAAAGCCTTTGGAATCAGCTCGTGGTCAAACTTGCATCATGCTCCCACCTTTGATGGGACTAACTACCTGTATTGGAAAATCAGAATGAGGGCTTTTCTGAGAGCTTTGAACCAGAAGGTTGGCAAGCCATTGAAGAAGATACAGAAAGTGCAGATAATCCGGGCAATCAGAGAGCCCTGATCACTATTCGTGGTGCAATTTCCAATGAAGAACAGCAACGGGTTGTTCACTGCACAAAGGCTAAAGATGCATGGGAAATTCTGAGCCAATTCCATGAAGGAAGAGATTCACCTCCACCATCCAGCAACTTATCTGCCTTGGTTGCTAGAGTGGATGAGGTCAAGGAGAATGAGAGCAAAGAGAGGATGATGAAACATCTGAAGACATTGATGAGATCAATGGCGATGAACTACAACAAGCTTACGAGAAGCTGTACGAGGAATCTCTGAATTTGTCTAAAACCAACGACAAACTCTCTCTCAAGCTCAAAACATGTGAGAGTGAGAATGTCCGGCTCAAAGGAGAACTCTTGACAGCAAAACAGAATGTCATCAAGATCTCAAGTGACAGGCAAGACTTATGTGGAAAACTTCTATCCTGTGAAACTGAAAGGAATGAACTTCTGAAGGTGTATTCCACATATGAAGAAAAGCTTGAAAGTCTTGAGTTGTCACAAGTTGCATTGGAAGAGAAAGTCAGTCAGAAAGATGAAGAACTCCGTATTGCTAGAGCAACAATTGCCATGTGGAACAAAGGTTCCAGATCTCTAGAAGACATACTCGGGTCTCAACAAATGGGTTCTGACAAAAGAGGGCTAGGCTATGGTGCGACAGCTCACAAGGGACAGGCCTCTACCTCACATAACTTGAAGACTCAAGCAAAGGGAAAATTGAAGATAGACCAGGTTGATCTCTCTCTTCATCAAGCAAAAGCAGGTAAGATCAACAAAAGGGAGGTAAAACCTGTTTTTATTTGTCATCACTGTGGTAGGTATGGCCACATTCGTCCTTACTGTTTTGAACTGTTTGGTAAGGTGTCTCAAAAGGGTAGAAATTCTAATACTTTTTGGGTTAGGAGACAACCTTACATGTCTAGGCAGAACACCAAGACTAAAAAGATTTGGGTTAGAAAAGATGATTTGACTTGTTTTGTTGCTCACACTGCTCTAAAAGCACGTGACTCACACATGTGGTATCTTGATAGTGGGTGCTCTCGTCATATGTCCGGTAACAAATCCTACTTCACCTCTCTTGAAAAATATGAAGGAGGAATTGTTACCTTTGGAGATGGCGGCACTTCTAGAGTCATTGGTAAGGGCTCTATAAGTGTTGCTGGTCTTCCCAAGCTAGATAATGCCTTACTTGTTGATGGCCTTAAAGCAAATCTTTTGAGCATTAGTCAAATGTGTGATTCCCATCATGAAGTATTGTTTTCAAAAGATAAATGTGAAATTTTGGATAAAAAGGGAAATACTGTTTTACATGGGGTTCGCACATCTGATAACTGCTATGGGATTCTTACTACTAATGATCTCACTTGTCATTCTGCCATCATAAGTAACATTGATCTGTGGCATCAAAGATTAGGTCACATGAATTTCAAAGACCTAACTAAGATAGCCAACAAAGAGCTTGTGAGAGGAGTACCTAAACTGGGTAAGAATTTGAGCCATGTGTGTGGACCATGTCAGCTTGGCAAGCAAACCCGTGCTCCTCATAAAAAGGTGAACAGCTTTACAACCAAACGTCCTCTTGAATTGGTTCACATGGATTTAATGGGTCCTACTCGCACTGAAAGCATTGGAGGTAAAAGATACATTTTTTTAACTGTTGATGATTTTACTCGATTCTCATGGGTAAATTTTTTAAGGGAAAAATCTGATACGTTTAATGCTTTCCAGGCTTTAGTCCTTAAAATCCAAAATGAACAGGGTGTTTCCATTGGGCGTATCATAAGAATCCGAACTGATCATGGTCGTGAATTTGAAAATAGTTCGTTTTCGGATTTTTGTGATATGCATGGAATTAAGCATGAGTTTTCTGCACCTATTACTCCACAACAAAATGGAGTGGTTGAGAGGAAGAACAGAGTTGTTCAAGAAATGGCTAGGGTCATGCTCCTTAGTAAGAGTCTTCCTCCAAAGTTTTGGGCCGAAGCCCTAAATACTGCTGTTTATGTCATAAATCGTGTGTATTTAAGGCCCGGCACTTTACAAACTCCTTATGAATTGTGGAAGGGTTTGAAACCTAATGTAAAATACTTCAAAACTTTTGGGAGTAAGTGTTACATCTTCAAAGATAGAGAGCCCTTGGGCAAATTTGACTCCCGAAGTGATGAAGGTATTTTCCTAGGGTATTCAACCAACAGTAGGGCTTTTCGAGTCTATAACCTGCGAACTTCATCATTAATGGAATCTATCAATGTGGTTATAGATGACACAGGTTCTCCTACTCCGGCAACAAATGAGGATGACAATGGTGAGTCCCAATCTTGGATACTGAACCACAAAATCAAGGAGAAGCTGAGGTTCAATCACAAGAAAATGTTACAGCACCATCCTCACAGGTAAGTTCAAGTCCCAAGAGTGCTCAAAGGGACATCACTCCTGTTGCTTCTATCACCGCAAGTCCTGAACTTAAACCATCAGCAAGGGTGAAACTGAATCATCCAGCTCAACAGGTGATTGGAAGTGTTTCAGATCGAATGAAAACCCGAAGACAGATTCGGGATGAGGTATCACATGTGTTATGTTTCATTGATTGAAGCTAAGAATTTTAAAGAGGCCTTGCTAGATGATAGTTGGGTCAATGCTATGCATGAAGAATTAGGTCAATTTGAACGTAACAAAGTTTGGACTCTTGTTCCCAGACCTAGAAACATGAATGTGATAGGTACCAAGTGGATCTTTAAAAATAAATCTGATGAGAATGGTACTGTTGTGAGGAATAAAGCTAGGTTGGTTGCTCAAGGCTACACACAAGTAGAGGTATTGACTATGATGAGACGTTTGCCCCAGTTGCACGTCTCGAATCCATTCGTATTTTGCTTGGTGTTGCATGTTTTCTTGGCTTTAAATTGTTTCAAATGGATGTGAAAAGTGCTTTTCTGAATGGGTACTTAAAAGAAGAGGCATATGTTGAGCAACCAAAAGGGTTTGAGGACCCTAAATGTCCTAATCATGTCTACAAGTTAGACAAGGCTTTGTATGGATTGAAACAAGCCCTCGGGCTTGGTATGATAGGACTTACTACCTTTCTTCTTGATAATGATTTTCAAAGGGGTAGTGTGGATAAGACTTATTTGTGAAACATACTAAGTCTCATATTCTTGTTGCTCAGATATATGTTGATGATATTGTGTTTGGTTCCACTGCTGATCATCTTGTGAAATATTTTTCGGATTGCATGACACATGAGTTTGAGATGAGCATGATGGGAGAGTTGTCTTATTTTTTGGGTCTCCAAATTAAACAGTCTCCTTCGGGCATATTTGTTTCTCAGTCTAAGTATGCTAAAAATCTTGTGTCAAAGTTTGGTCTTGAGTCTTCCAAGCATGCACGCACTCCCATGAGCACCAGTCTTCACCTTTCCAAAGATTCCTCTGGTATTGATGTTGATCCTACCCTTTATAGGAGTATGATAGGGAGTCTTTTGTATCTCACAGCCAGTCGTCCTGATATTTCCTTCAGTGTCGGTGTTTGTGCTCGTTACCAAGCCAGTCCTAAAGAGTCTCACCTTCTTGCGGTAAAACGCATCATCAAGTATGTTAATGGGACCTTGGGGTATGGGGTTTGGTTTTCCACTGATACTACAGCCGAAATTACTGGGTTTTCTGATGCCGACTGGGCAGGGTGTGCTGATGATAGGAAAAGTACATCCGGGGGGTGTTTTTACCTTGGGAATAATCTGGTTTCCTGGCATAGTAAAAAGCAAAATGCCATTTCTCTTTCCACTGCTGAGGCTGAGTACATTGCTGCAGGGAGTTGTTGTGCACAAATGTTGTGGATGAAGCAAATGCTTCATGATTATGGGATAGAACAGAACACTCTCACTCTTTTTTGTGAT
Organism: Camellia japonica; assembly: GCA_030407325.1. NCBI lineage: Eukaryota > Viridiplantae > Streptophyta > Magnoliopsida > Ericales > Theaceae > Camellia > Camellia japonica. The sequence goes on from JAPPVO010000003.1 coordinate 101,485,781, forward strand.
AACACAAGTGCCATAAACATTTCAAAAAATCCTGTCCAACACTCTCGCACCAAACATATTGACATTCGTCATCATTTTATTCGAGAGTTAGTGGAAGAAGGCCTTGTTGTTCTTGAGCATGTTACCACTGAGCATCAAAAAGCTGATATTTTTACAAAACCCCTTGATCTTCTCCGGTTTGAGTTCCTTAGAAAGACCTTGGGTGTCATGCTCGATCACTAGAGTGTTACTTGTTCTTGAGTAGGTGTAAGTGTTTTGCCTTATTTGTGCTTGGATGCCATAATCTCATTATCATTGATAGTTTTCTTGCATCCAACTTTTTATGTACACTACTCATGCTGCTTACAAGATCTATGTTCAGTTTCATAGCTCATTTTGAATGTCCATGCTCATTAACCTCATGATCTCATTCTGTACACATCCTTGAGATAAATTGCTGCAGGGGTTTCCGCATAAGTGATCAAAGTTCTCTATGGACCACTAACAGTGTTTCTTGTACTTTTACAGTGGAATTGACCGATACTAGTATATCATGGGTGATGTTGAGTCTCTTAACCATCTACCATCTGTTTTCACTTCCACGGTTTCTCCCTCAGTTCCTTGAAGTCCAGCATAGGAAAAGGCTACCTCAGAGGCACCAACCAGGCCCTTTATTATTCATCTTCTCTGGTTTGGTTTCCATACTCTTGAGCGCCGCCAGTGAGTGCAAAGAAAGAAAAAGTGCAAAAGAAAGAAAAAAAAAAAAAAAAAAAAAAAAAGGACTCATTGATTGAGGGGGAGCCTCCGCTTTTACTCAACAAATACCCGTGATTCCTAGTGGTTTGACTTTTCTCTGTGATGTTCAGTTACTCTTGCCGGAGGTCCAGCCATCCGATCACTACCAGGATTAACTCTAGCTCAGTGGACTCTCATGGATTGCACACACACTTTATTTTGTGAGCTCTCATGTTGGATTTTGAGTTGTACATTCTCATGTAGTTTGTGATCACTGATGATATTTATCTGCTTTGCTCATGATTTCCAGTGTCATTTTTTTAAACATTGCAAGTTTACAGAATTCATGAATTGCGGATTATTTCATCTTAGTACTCATTGTGGCCAAATGTGATCATCCACTCTTGTTACAGGTCTCTCTTCTAGATATTGAGTATCTTGTTTTTATTTAAAAAAAAAAAAAATTGGTTTTTGTTTTTTTTCCTTCTTGGCTCGAGCGACGCGTTCCTCGCTCGAGCGTGCTTCTGCTTCTGCATTAGACCTGAGAGAGTGTGTTTCTGGATCGAGCGACAATTTCTTGGCTCGAGCGAACCCTGGCGTTTTTTTGACCTCGCTCGAGCGAGAGAGTCTTCGCTCGAGCGACCTGTCGTGATTTAAATTTCTACAGGGTGTCTTTTGAGTTCATTTTTTTCCCTCTTCGTGTGTTTTCCCTCTCTCTCTCCCTAGGTTTGGTTCCCTGCTTCTCTCGGGTTCCCCTTAGGTGTTTTGGTTCTTCGGTTGTCTCTTGTGCTTCCCCGACATTGGTAAGTTTGATTTCTTCTCTTCGATTCTCCTTACTATACCGATGCTCTTTTTTGTTCTAGGGGTAACCATTGTTTTTTGGTTTTTTCTTCTCATTTGAGTCTCTCTTGCATCTAGGGTACATGGTTTTGCATTTATACTCTGCATTTTTCTAGGTTTTTCCCATTCGGGATTTAACATTTGGGAATTTTTTATACTCTGCTGATTTATATCTGCTCTAGACTGTTTTATTCTGAGATTGGGTTGTTTTGTTGGAATTTCAATTGGGCATTACCTTTTCATATCCATATCATGCCATTATCATTATGCTTTCATTGTTCATCTCATGTTTTCATACTATCCTGGTCTTCATTTATTGTTGTAAATGGCAGATGTTTTCAAATGGTTGCTTGATGTTTTCAAATGGCACATGTTACTTCTTTCATTTTTATACTGCTACTGCTCTGGACTAATGTTTTTTTTTCTGTGCTCCTTGGTTTGGAATTGGGGATGTGGGGTTTTTACTGGTTCTGGATGGTTATTGGGTGGTCTGTGTTCTGGCTCTGCTTTGCTCTGTTTTCCTCTGTCTTTGTCTGCTTCTGTGGTTTGTTTAGTAATGGCAAGCCTTCCAAGCGTCGCAAAATGGCTGTCTCTCGTTCCCCTTTCAACACTGCCAAATTTGAGTCGAAAGAAAAGGCCAAATTGTATAGAGAGTCATTTGCCACTCGCAAAGTCCATTTAGAGCGCAATGTTTTACCAAATGCATTTGAGGTCATTCCTATTCGTTCATTGTTCGATTCCTTGGGTGGGGATCAAGTGTTACACTTTTCAGGTCCACAAAATCTAAGCCTTATCCGGGAATTCTTTTGCAACATCCACTCCATTCACAAAGAAGCCTGTACCTTTCAGACTTGGGTTAGGAAGAAGTCCCTTGCTATCTCTGGCGATGTGTTTCGGGTCTGTCTGGCTCTTCCTGCAGTTACTGATTGTCATTTTCCTTTTCTTACCCGGTCAGGTGTTGACTTTGATAGGGTTGCCTCCGAGTTATGTGGTATTGACCGGGTTTGGCCTGCTGGGGCCCTCCTCCAGCAGAATGAGTTGCTCCCACGGTTTCGTCTTCTCAATCTCATTATTTGTGTTAACATTTATGTCACCACCCATTCCTCTCATATTACCCAGGACCAAGGCTATGTTTTGTGTATTCATCACCGCCTTCCTATAGATCTTCCCGAAATGATTGTTTCCAAAATGATTGGGGTTTCTGAGGGTAGGAAATCTTTGGGGCTTCCTTATGGTTGTTTGATTACTCGTTTTCTCACTTCACTAGGTGTTCCTGTTTTTGAGGACGATGAGTTTGCACATCCCACTAAACCCATCACAAAACTCACCGTCTCCCAGAGTCAGGCTCACGTGAGGGGGAGTGTGTCTGGGGTCGGGCATTCCGGTGCAGGTGGTACAGGTACTGCAGGTGATGATGATCCTCTTGCCGAGGAGGAGGAGGTTGAGGCTGCCTATGCTACACAGGCCACTGCTCATGATCGTCCTCGCTCTTTCCGTGGACAGCTACAGCACTTGGAGCAGGCTGTGACTCATCGCCTTGATCTCATGGATGCTCGCCTCGATGAGCAGCACACTATGCTAGCACAGATTCTCTCACTCCTTCAGCTGCAGCATCCTCCCTCTTCTTCCTAGTGTTGGTTTTTGGGTTATTTTCTGAGCTTTTTTAATTTCTTCTTTTGGACAGTTGTACTTTTTGGACAGTTGTTTTTTGACAGTTTCTTGCTTATCCTGTATATGCCTGCTTCTGTTTTCCTCCCGGACAAAAAGGGGGAGATTTGTGTTGTTTTTGGATTGATGTACATGGGCATATTGTTCTTGTTGTTTTGGATTGCTATTGTTTTTAAATTGATGTACATGGGGATATAATTTGCAAGACAGGATTGATGCAAGGATATGCATAGGATTGATGCAAGGATATGCATACTCATGATCTTTTCATTTACAACTCAATGCATAATCATGATGTTTTTTTTACAACTCAATTGATTCATTTTTCTCGTATGTAAATACAACTATCTTGATATTTTTATTTGTGCATAACAATTTTTTTTTTAAGTTTATGGTGTGCAGATTGGATGGTTATCAAGATTGGGTTCATTGTTGTCTATCTTTGAGTTGTATTTTATTAGATCATTCCTTGAGTTGTAATTGTTTAGCAAAATCTTTGGGTTGTAATTGTGTTAGTTAGTTCTTGTGTTCAGGAAATTGTTTAGAAAGTTTTCTCCGGGTATTGACAAAGGGGGAGATTGTTAGGTCCTATCTTGTCAAAACCCGCGAACAAACTTGTTTATTGAGTTGTAATTTTCTGTGCATTTTTGTCTTCCTCGCTCGAGCGAAGAAGTCCTCGCTCGAGCGAAGGACTGCGTCTAGTTTACAACCTGAAAGAGGTTAATGTACGCTCGAGCAAAGCATTGGTGGCTCGAGCGAAGATCAATGTATGCTCGAGCGAAGATCTGGTGGCTCGAGCGAAGGATTGCGTCCATACAAAAACATGAAGGAGTTTATTCCTCGCTCGAGCGAAGAGTTCGTGGCTCGAGCGAAGGCACTAGTAGAAATCATGCAAGATAAGCTCCTCGCTCAAGCGAGACAAGCTTCGCTCGAGCGAGCCTCAGAATCCGGATTTCTACAAGTGATTGGTTTCTTTCAGAACAAGGATTCTTTTTGGCTTTCTATAAGAAGATGGTTTTCTCCTAAAACTAAGGGGACTGGTTTTTCTAGATCTGATTTCAAGAATTCTAGAGTTTTGTTTGAAGTTTTCTTCTGAGATTTTTGTTAGTTTTCCTTGATGTTCTTGAGAGAGTTCTAAACTTATGTATTGAGATTCATACATCAAGGAGGTTGATACTTTACATTCAAGAGAGTTCTCTTCGGTGGCTTCCGAAGATCAAGACGTAGAGTTTCAAAAGGCGTTTGATTCTTTACGTAGTCGTTAATTCGACAAGTGAAGTTGTGGAATCAACTTCAGAATTGGTCAGTCCCGTGACGAAGGTGTGGTGAAAGAGTTGCAGAAGATTCGAGGACAAATTGATTGGGTTGGGTAATTTGTGTATTATCTTTGTAATCTTTCTTCCTTCAGTAGTGGATTGATTAGTGGCGGTTCGCTCGTGGTTTTTGATTACAATTGAAGGTTCTTCAATTGTGGTTTTTTCCACGTAAAAAATCGTTTGTGTCGATTTATTGTTTATTCCTAAAAACAAACAATCTAAAATCACTCTCGTAAGTGCTTGTTGATTTTAGATTGAGTGTTTTGAATAATTGGGATTTGGAATATTTTAATCTTGATCTAATCACGAATCACTTAGGATTTTCAGAAAGCTAGGCCTAAAATAGCATGCAAAGGTGGCTAAGTAAGCAACTAAAACAAAGCTTCAAAGAGAAGATGGCTTACCCTTGAAGCACAACAGCCACAACAGCACTTCTGAGCCAAAACCAACTTTAAAAAGCTCTAAACAAACCTCAAGAAACCTCAGCTCCAAGGTAGGAGTGTTTGATCAAGAGTCCCTTTACAAATGCACCAAGAATTCCCACTTTCAAGCCCTTTCAAGCACAAAAATATAGAGGGAGAGAGAGAATTCTAGAGAGACAGTAGATTTTTTTGCTCTAAAAAATCTGAACCCCCCAAGAAGGGGGAGGCACCTCCCCTTTTATAGAAATGCAAGCAAGAGCTTGCTTGAATCCTTCCCTACACGTGTAGGAAGGATGCATTCAGTGACCAACAGCTGGCATAGCTGGCATCAAAAATATCTACAAAAACAGAAAAATGGCCGTCAGCCACTCCAAGTGGCCTACAAGAGAGAAAAGTGGCCTACAGCAGCCAAAAGTGGCCGACAGGCCCTCCCCTCCCTCCAGGCAAGGGGCAACAAGGTATGGTCCAAAAACAAACCAAAGGAAAAGAGTTAAGAGGCCCCGAGACAAGGCGCTCAGCCGAAAGCCTTGGAAACTCATAACGAGCACAAACATGCACAATCACCGAGTGCACAAACGATGACATCAAAGTCTTAAGGTTGGTTAAAAATGAGGTGTCTACACCTAGGGTTTGGTTTAAAATCAAAAGAGGGGTTTTCAAATAAATGTATTGGAAATGGTTATGGGAGTAGATATGAAGTTGTGGTGTGATTAATTTGTTGATTTTGATACCCAGGATGGATTTTGGAAGAAAATTGGTGTTTCGCCCTAAAATGTCTCAAATAGTTATTTTGTATAAATAAATGAAATTGGTATTAAGAATATGAAATTAGATGAATGTGTATTTAAATGGTGGGGTTGGATATGTGTTACCTCTCATCTATGGAAATTTGGATAATTTATTTATCTTGGAGATTGTATATCTGTTTAGAAATATCTGTTTGGGATATCGGTAGAGGATAGCTATGATTGTTATAGAAATTACATGAGGATTAGGTGAATTGAAACTAATCTCTTATACGTTGTCATTGAATATGACTATGTCTTCGGGACATTGTAAATGTATGATGTTTGAGAGAAGAAAGGGGATGTACTCCAAGTTTGGAAGAAAAAAGGGAATGGACTCCATTGAATTAAGTTAGCTTGTGTGTTTAGGGTAAAAGTCCCGAAAATTGCGCATATACATGGGTGTCGATTCCCGCTAACAAAATATCCGTAAAATGGCAAAATGGAAGTATTTGTATAGTGGTTGTGTTGGTTAGAGACCCACTGAGTTGTACCCTCAGTTTGATTGTCTGAATGGAATGGTGAATGGCTTGTGAATTGAGATAAAATGAATTAAGATATAAAGCTCAACATGGCATGGTTTTGTGAAAAAGTTATAAATGATTTTATCATGGGCATTAGATATGCATATCATACTTATATCTTTATTAAGATTCATACATTGTGTTAAATTGTTTCTACTGGGCTTTGGCTCACTCTATTTAGGAAAAACCTTTTTAGGTGTTAGTGATATACCTCTGCCAAGGCAATAGCTGGGGAGGAATCAGGGCTGAAGGCTTCTCTCTTGTGTATTATGTTGTTGTTTTGATCCAAGCTAAGGGCTTTACATGTATTAGATCTATATCCGCTGTTGTTGTAACCAAGCAAGGTCTTGCAAAGATGTAAACCTATAGGGCATTTATTTAGTTTAACTCTTTGGTGCAATTAACTCTCATGAAATGAAAGAACATTATACTCTGATTCATATTGTTATTTACATATTGTGATATCCCTGTTCCGTAATATGTTAATTGGTCCTTAATATGAGTATGATTGTGTGTTTAATATGATTTTGTGTGCCATTATATGAAAATATGTGGTTTTGAATTTCTGTCTGTTCACCGTAGGAATATCTGTTTAATTGTCTGCTTTGGAAATTAAATTGAAAGTCTTATCGGCCACAGAACCCGGAATTGATTGCGCCATTGTGATTGGCATAATTTTTAGAGCCTACGGTGAAATTTAATTGAAAAATTGATTCGGATCAAATTAAGTTGATTAAATTGGTGAATTGGTGCCCAATTATTTCTTATTATTAAATTGTGGCTAGTGGGAAACTTATGTAGGAAGGGCACTATGCACTTAATCCATATACTTGAGTTCAAAATCTGATATTGTGCTCTAAAGAGAGGGGGGAGCGGAACCTAGAGAGGGAAGGAGCTTCATTGTGTTATGATTTGGTGTTGGTATCACGTGGGTATATGTATGTGTGAAATTGGAGCCATATTATGCAAGAAATGTGGTTGAAATGTCGAAATTGAACTCAAGAAACCATTCTGGAAAACCCAGAATTTATGATGTCTGCTCGAGTGGAGGAACTAACGCTCGACGGGGAATTCATGCTCCAAGTATTTTTTTGCAGGCATGGGTCCGCTCGAGCGGGGAAGCCCACGCTCGAGCGGGGAGCTATGTAGACAAACCTTCTGCTTGAGCGCCCGAGTTCACACTTCGAGTGTGAATTTGATGCAACCAGCACTTTTGCAGACCAATTGGGTCCGCTCGAGCGGGGAAGTCCACGCTCGAGCAGGGACCCTGTTTTCTGAAATTTTGTTTATGCGTTCTGTGTTTCGTTTTCCGTTCTCCTTCACTTCTAAGTACTCTTAGGCATGCATTGAGCATTGTAATTGAGTTAAAGAGATAAAATAAAGCCTAAAGAGGAAAATGTGAATTTAAGAACGGATTGAATCGTTGGTGACCCTTTTGTGTTCATGGACTGTGTAGGGTCGAGCTCCAGGGCAAACCAACCAACCGATCACACTGAGTAATATCGATATTTGGAAACTTGTCATTTGTCCAATTGCTTATTTTCTTATAAGCCTTATGCCTTATGATTTGCTAGTTTGAATTGTGGACAAATGTCTGATAAGAATGGATGGGCCAAAGGCCGTTTTGACATGAATGGATGGGCCAGAGGCCGTTTTGACATAAATGAGTGGGCCAGAGGCCATTTTGATAGGTGTGAAAGATAAATGGGCCAAAGGCCAGTATGTTTGAAACCATAGTCACTTGACTTAAATTATGTATATAAATGTTAAATAAAAATGTGAATTGGGCCTAAGGCCGTTCGGAGTATGTTGTTCTACATATCGTTTGTATCTTCTTATTTGATATTATTCACTGGGCTATCGTTCACGCTTATTCATGTGTTTGTAGGTGAGCCAAGAGAGGTCCAGACCCAGCCCTAGTGAAGTCTGTGTGGAACAACTGAGTTTTGGAGAGTCAGCCCTAGTGTCTCACGCACGAGACTCGTCTTCGCCTTTCCGCTATGCTATGTTATTTTCTGTCATGTTGGCGAAGACTTTGCATCTGTTGTACATAGTTTTGATGGGTTGACTTAGACTTATATGATCCTGTCTATACAGAACTTTATGGTACTGTATTTTTGTTGTGAGTTATTAATGTACATATGTATGGTTTATTTTGATGTGCCATGTAAGCACGGCTCTATGGATAAAGTTTTAAATTTTGCTTCCGTTTGGCCCCTTTACTCTGATGAGTTATGTCTGATTTGGTTTGAGGCCGTAGGTAATCTCAGGATTACTGGCCGGTTATGTCCTTAACCCATAGGGGCGGGTTCGGGTCATGACACATATGGTCTTGGATGGATTTATGGCATTTATTTCGGGGTGTTTCAACTTCTTTATTGTCAAACTCTATCCTAACACCCTGAAAGTTCTTGAATAAGTCCAAGAATCCTTAGTAAGGTGCTCCAAGTTAAGGTTTAATGGTGTTTTGCTTATGGGTGTATGAGAAATGGAGGTTGAATATGAAGTGTAGGAGATGGGCTCTCAATAGAAATATTTTGTAGCCCCTTGGAAATATTTATTAACCTTAATTTTAGCTTTAATGGAGTTTTGGGTGGTGTAACAGTGAAGAAGCGGTAAAGAATAAGGAAGAAGAAGGTTTGAAGATAAGGTGTGTGTGTAAACAAAAATTTATAACCCTTTAGAATGAAGAGGGAAGGTCATATTTATAGACTTTTGAGGCAAAGAAAATATATTAGATATTTGCAGAGGAAGGTTAGAGGCAAAATATCTAAGATATTTGTGTAAAATTCGGAAAAAATGTCGAATTTTCCAAAACTGCTCTATTACTCGGATAATTTAGCCGGCTAGACAAGAAAACATTTGGCCAGACAAAAAAGTGTTTGGGCAGACAAAAAATATTTGGCTAGATAACTTTTCAAAAAAGAAAAATAGGATTTTTTTTTTCTAGAAAATTCTCATTCCTTCCACTCATTTTTCACTTTGTCCTTGCTCAATTTACTAAGAAAATATAACACTTAATTTTGAAAATGCGAGCCTCGAAACTTTATAAAAATATTTAAAAAGGGGTTTAAGAGGGTCTAAAATATTTTAGCCAAAACGGGTGTAAGGTTGAGATTAAAGTTTAAACTTGGCTCTCCTGCTGAGGAAATCATAAGCTAGTATATTCCAATTTTCATCATTGGATGTTCAGAAAAGAGCACCAAAGTCTTAGGGCCGGTCAAAATGAAGTGTCTATACCATCGCTCGAGCGTCAAACACAAGCAAGTGAAACCGCTTGAGTGACCAAAGCATGGCTCGAGCGCACAATACCCGCCTTCCAGAAGTTTTGTAAACTGCTAGAAAATCGCTTGAGCAAAGAAAGGACAACTCAAGCTAAGATCACCCTGATCCCAGTAGTTTTGCAAACTACAAAAGTACTGAGAGAACCCAAAGACCGCTTGAGTGAACAAATAAATAAAAATAAAAATAGACAACAATTCTTTTGAAGAACTAACTCCTAACCTGTTCAAGACACAACCAACAACTCCAAACAATCAAACCTAGATCACAGCAAGATAAAAAGGAGTATATACAACAATAAAGAGTATCAGATCCCAAATCCAAGAACATGAAAAGGTTGAGTATAACCCAAGCTGTTATAATCTTCCCCCCTTAAGAAACTTCGTCCCTAAAATTTAAATCAAAACAATAATCACCGTAATCTAAACCCATTGACCATTCATACTAGTAACAATGATAAGACAATGTCATCCAACATAAAATATTACAATTCGAATCTCCAAAACACTTACTATGTTCTCATATTACAACATAATTGAAATTTTAGTGCAAAGACTTAAATACCAACAAACAGGTTTGGATACTTCTCACAAGTTTCAGCCTCACGTTCCCAAGTCGCCTTTTTGACTCTGTTGTGTCGCCGCAATACCTTAACTAATGGAATGGTCTTGCCCCTCAAGACTTGATCCTGAAAATCTAAAACCTGAACCTATCTCTCTTCATACGAGGCATCCTCGTCAACTTCTAACTTGGTCCAATCCAACATGTGTGAAGGATCAGGTTCGTACTTTCGGAGCATATAGATATGAAGCATGTCATGAACCCCGAAAAGTTGGGACGACAAGGCCAAACGGTAAGCTACCTCCTAAATTCACTCTAAAATCTTAAAGGGCTAATAAATCTCGAAGATAACTTTCTCTTTGTCCAAATCTTATTAAACCCCTTCTTGGTGAAATCTTAAGAAATACATTATCTCCCACCTTAAAAGACAAGGGTCTCCTCTTCCGATCGGTAGCACTTTTGACAATTTGAGCTAAAACCTACCTTTTATAGATAAGTGGAACCTCCTCTGTCGTTTTTCGGACTAATTTCGAACCTAACATAGGTGCGTCACCCACCTTGGCCCAACACACTAGGGATCTACACAGTCAGCCATACAGGGCCTCAAAGGGTGCTATATCAATACTCGCCTAAAAGCTATTATTATAGGCGAACTCCACTAATGGCAAATGCCTCTGTAATAGTTGATTTTGGGTGACCGCTTGTAACAACCCCAACCTGTGATTAACTGTTAAACCATGATTAAGAATGCTTAATAAGTAATTAAGAGAAAATTCTGCATTAATTGCATGTGTTATATGTTATTTGCATTTATATCTGTTCATGGTAGGAATATATGCCTGTACTTCCGATTCGGTATGCAAATTGAAGGCCTTATCGGCATCTAATCACGAAATTGACTTCATTTAAGTGTTATTTAGGATTTTTAGAAAATTATGGTAGGTTTAATTGAAATTTGATTCGGAACAAAATAATTTGAATAAAAGAGTGCAAATTAATTAACTTAAGCAAGATGTTAATTAAGTCCCTTAACCAAGCCTATATAAGGCTAATCTAATTGCTAGACTTTTCCAATACACTCTCATTTCCTCATCTTTGAGCCTAAAATGTGAGAGAGAGGGAGAGAAGGAAGAAATTGTATTCAAGCTTGAATTTGGAGGAGACTGAAGAGAATCCAAAGGAATTAAACTCCTACTTGAAGAATTTAAGCCTTGGGTAAGAATTTAACTCATATTTTGTAACCTTAAGCTCATTTACATGTGGAATCAAAAGGGAATTAGAGTGTAATGCCTAAGTTCAAGAGAATTAAGTAGATTAACTTGAGAATTGAGCTAAAGAAGTAGAAATGGGAGCGAAGCATTCATGCATGTACATATCATGGTATTTTGAAGATGTTTACTCAAGAATTCTCTCATACATGCATTGGTTATAGCTTGGTTTTGGAAATTCATTAAGTTTCATGCCATTTAACCTTGTTTGATCACGTTTTGAAAAGTTGAAGTTCATGTCAACTCATGCATGTTTTGTTTTCCACATTTCAAGTTGGTTTTGACTTACCTTTAGGCTTTGATTTTGCAAATTGATTCTTAATTCTTGATAAGTTACAAGTTTACAAGTGTTTTCTTGAGTTTTGGCCTAAAAGGAAGTGCTTTGAAGGTTTAAAATTGACTTTTGAACTTGGGAAGCAAATCTGGAAATTCTAGAATTTGCACTCTCTGCTGGAGCGGTAGAGTTCACGCTTGAAGAGAATGCGAGCTCCCAGAAGTTTTACAGACTATTGCAGACCGCTCGAGCGACCGAAGTTGTGCTCTAGCGGAGACCCTTTTTACTCAGCCTTATGCTCGAGTGACCGTTGAGCGTCTATCGAGCGAAAAATTCATGCAACTAGTACTTTTGCAGACTTTGCAAACCGCTCAAGCGACCGAAGTTGCGCTCGAGCGTACTGCCCTGTTTTTGAAAATTTGACTAAGTGTTTTGAAGTACATTTTGGCATCGTCATTGCATCTTAGGCATTCCTAAGCCATAATTAAGACATCATAATAAGGATAAAGGCTAGAAACACACTAAGAATGAAATGAAATAAGTTAAGTACTATCCGAGTATGTGTTTCAACATGTGTATTTGTTATATGTGTGTGTAGGTAACGCGTCGTGAGCTATTTAATCCATTTGTTATATTATCAAGCTATCTGTGAATAATAATTCTGTAAAGTTATGTTCATCTTTAAGTATTTTCTGAATGACTTAACATGATCTGTTTCCTGAAATGTTATTTTCTGTATAAATAAATAATAGTCCAAATTTTTGAAATGTCTTAGTGGAATCCTTAGCAAAGGCCCTCGCCTAGGGAAATAATACTGTGGCTTATGATCATGAGGCCCTCGCCTAGGGAAAACAATACCGTGGCTGATGTATGTTATATGACACCCCAGTACAGGAGGTTCCATTATGGAACTTGATATGAATGACCAATGTGATATGTTAACGCTAATGGATATAACATGCATGATTTGAATATGAGTATGATTATGACTCTATTTCTAATACGAATACGAACACGATTATGATTCTGAGTTGATAAGAGATTTGAAATCTGATTTCTGAATCTGTTATGGACATCATTCATTAAAATCTTTACCCTGTTATTATTCACTAGGCTCCAACTCACTTTATTATGTATGTATGTAGGTGATCATGCGCATGACCAGGCTCAGTGATGATCGCTTGGTGTGGGCTCACCTTTTTCCGCGGCGCCGCCTTTCGGAAAAGGGTTTGAAAAGAAGGCCTCACAGTTTGGACTCTACCTATGGTTCTGAATCTAGTCTCACAAGTGCAATGTGAAACTGATAAACACCAAAGAGTCCAAATCCGGCAAATCTTTTTAGAAAATCAATTTTAAATCAAATAATGCCAAAATTGGACTGCTTTGCCAAATACAGAGTCGCCACCTAAATATTTTGTTTTGGGAAAATTTAGGAAACACTGACTCGCGCCAAAGGCTATGTGTCCGTCATCACCAAAGTTACTTCGGCTCGGGAACTTGAGTACGAGAGGGGAAGGTCCTGAAATGAGCACCCCCGCTCGCCCGATCAAAAGATCGGCCTCTACTAATCATGATATGTTGTTTAATAAACCTCATGTGTTCTTATTCTGATTATTAGCTAACTTTACTACGTGACGCACACAATCAAGTATAGACAAAAATTGCAAGAATTGGAACGAATTCAACTCATGTTTGTTTTCGAAAAATGGTTTGAATTTGCCACCCTCAAGTGGGCTTGGAAATGCGGATTTGCCACCAAACATAGTGGGCTTAAAACTTACATTTGTTGAATCGTTCCAATTCAAACAACAAGCCTTCATCCACAGGCATTCATGCAGTTAAACATTTAAGCACGTAGCCTCATGGCAAGCATGCGAAACATGGTAATATGGCAATCACACTCATGCAAGTATGCTAAAGTGTAAAAGCTTACCGAGTACTCCAAGCCAAAACAAAAACTAGTTAGAAAAATGCATGATCCTTGTTATACAAGATGCCTAATGCAACGCATGCAATAATGCAATTAATAGGCTCAACTACTAATATGGCATATGAAGCAATTTGAACAACATGCTATCAACACGTATTCACAAAAGTATTGAAATGACTATGCAGTTTGAATGATGCGCCGAGCCTCGGTGCATGCAAGACAAATGAATGGATGCAAACATGCAAGCATAAGGTATACTAATTGAAAATGTTCCTAATCTAACCATCAAAAGTGATTAAATAAAAGGGAGAAAGACGCGGGGTTGGAAGACATGCACACACGCACGCACACTTATTACAACATTGTGCCCTCACGAAGAAGGGTCTGAATAAATGAGAGCTAAGCTAATCAAACTCATCTAATTAAACTAATTAGACGAATTATTACAAATCAATCAAATAACTAACAAACTAATTACTGATTATTACAACACTTTAACTAATTAGCAACTAATTAATTAAATTACAACACAAATGTACATAAACTAATCATGCGAAATATCTAAACTACACTGCCACAGCTCTGCTTCGAGAAGTGGAGGATGCATGCACTCGGTTTTCGCCCCGAAAAGCCACCGTTTTGCTCTTGAGAGGCTCTGTTTGCAGGGTTGAGTACACTTCAAAAAACTTTCTGCTCCAACTTACCAAATCAATGCTGAGGATTACACCAGTGGCCTGCCGGTCATGGGAGGTTGCTGCCGGCCCCCTGCCGACCAAGAGTGAGCCACTGCCGGCCACCAATGTGCCACTGCCGGCCACTGGTGCTCTGAGTCACCACACTGCAATAGAGCACAAACAGAGGAAAATGAAGGCTTTTCCAAGGGTTTATTTGTACTGTGCCTCCCCTTATCATCTCAAATCCTCGAAAGGAGTGGCACACATGAATCCAAAACCACCAACCAAGCATTTTCAATACATGATGGCCAAGGAACCAAGGAGTACATTTTCATTGTATGCAAAAAAACAAGACTCAAGACCACCACCTTATCATGAGTGATCAAAGGAAATGGAGACCAAGGAAAATGGAACATTTCATCACTATTGAGTATGAAATGTCGCATTTACCTTGTGTTCGAATTAACATCCGATCCGAACACATGCAATGCAACACAATATGCTTATCTTGCTCAAGTTTTACTTATCATTTTTGTTTACTCATTTTAGTTATCGATCCATTCTTTAACCGGTTAGTCCAAAAGTGAGAGTCCTCTAAAGAGAAAGAAGCGTCAACCAAAGGATGATAAGGCAAGAGAGAGATCATGCCTTTGGTTAGTAGAAACCCTCAAAAGAGGATTAAAACCATTAAGCACAAATCTCAAGCTTAAAGAATCTCAAGTTTGAAGCAACTCTCAAAAGAAATTGAAAGAGTGAAACAAATGAGAATGTGACAGAGCTATATATGCTGAAATTACATGCAAAATGACACTAAAATATGCAACCAACTCAAACGACTCATGTTTGAAGGCCTAAAACAATGAGCTAGTGAAAGAATTTACACTACAACTATGCAATACAAAACTCAAAGCAATAACCAGCCCAAAATAGATGCAAAACAGCCCAAAACATAGCTTAAAACATTTTGAAATTAAGCTAACATAAGCTAGAATAATATGCTAAAACATGAAGCATGCTAGACCAGTAAGCAAGACACAATGAGAGGAGGCTAACCCCTCCAATTTTGGACTTCAAAACATGTTTTCAGCCACTAAAATAGCTCTAAAAAATATTGTTTAAAAGCTCTGAAAATGATGATGCAAGGATGGGAAACACAAGGGCAAAGGCCTCCAAAACAAGGTACAAAGAAAGGCTATCAACCCCTCAACCTTTAATGGCCTTTGGACCCAAGCTTCAGCCCAAAAACACAGAGTTTTTATAGCCCAAAATTAGTTGAAAGACATGCTAGAATGAAGACAAAACTAGCTAAGACAATAAGCTAAAACATGGGGTTAAACTACAACTATGTAAAAGACTACTCATACAATACAAACAGCTCAAAACAGAGCTAAAGCAGCCCAAATCAGAGACAAAAATATGCTGGAAATAAGCTAAGTTAAGCTATAAAAACATGCTAACGTATGAAGCTAGCTAGGCATGCAAACAAGACACAAGGAGGGGAGGCTAACCCCTCCAATTTTGGACCTCAAAACAAAGTTTTTACCACTAAAAAACCTCTGGATTTCAATGGTTAAAAGGCCAAAAGAGTTGGTTTGAAAGTGATGAAAAGATGGCACAAAAGCTTAACAAGCAAAGAGACAAGGAGGGTGGACCACCCCTAAACTCAAAATAGCCTCAAACCACCATTTTTAAGCCTCAAAAAAAGAGGGTTTTTGTAAGTTGAAAACCAGGCACAAAAATGAAAAAGTCAAAAAATACTACACAAAATCAAAAAGTTATGCAAAAACAAGTTTAAAGGGTAAAGGTTATACCTCTTAAAGCCAAGTACACTTTAGGCACAAATGAGGTACCAAATCAAGCTAAAATCACCTTCTAAAGCTCAAAGAAGGTCCCAAGGAATCTCAGCCCAAAGATAACCAACTTTGGTCAAGGATGTATAGGCAAAGGAGAAGTATATCTCTACTTGTATGTACAAAGGTTCAAGAGAGAGAAAAATCTAGAGGGAGAGAATTGTAAAGAGATAAGATTTGTAGAGAGAGAGGCTCCCAAACTTTTTCCAACCTCCAAAACCATAGAGAATGGCCTCTATATATAGAAATACAAGAGCTCATGTCAAAAATATCAACAAATGGATAACTGGAGCAATCTGGAAATAGCTGGAGGTAAAAATCTGCAAAAAATTTGATTTTTGACACCAGTGGCCGGCAAGGGATCATTGGTGGCTGGAAAGAACCATCAATGGCTGGCATTGCATCATCCATGGCCGGCACACTTCACTAGTGGCCGGTAGAAAAATCTGCTCTCCAAGTCCAACTTCAAATGGGTATATCTCCTTCATCTGAACTCATTTGCAGGTCATTCTTGAGTCTAAAATAAAGCCCCGGAAGTCGTCTTTCCAATGGTAGAAGCCTCACATCAAAATTCCAAGTGTGAAAAAAGTTATGCTCATTTTAGTGAAGACTGCTCAGTTTTGGTTTAACCGGATTCATGCCTAACTTCTCCTCAGCTAGTTTTCTTCCCTCCTCTCCTCTTTTCTTCAACCCCAAACCCCTAAATAAGGTGTTTTGAAAATATTTTCAAAGAGTTCACCTCTCTTCCATTCATTTCCACTTTGTCCTTGCTCGGTTTACCGAAAAGCGCAACATTTAACGAAATGCGAGCCTCAGAACATCGTAGAAACTTTTTTTCAAAAATGTTTTGAAAGAGAGGGTTTTAAGGTCTAAAAATCATTTTGGTCAAAATAGTTTTGCTCTAAAATGGGGTGTAAGGTTAGGATTTGAAGTTCCTCTTGCCGAAGAAATCGAACCTTTGCACTGCAAAACTTTCATCACCAAGTAAACAATCAGTGGCGCCCAAGTCTTAAGGGCGGTCAAAAATGGGGTGTCTACACTTGGACTTCTGTTTGTCAGCCAACCTTTGTGCCTCTTGAGGAGGTTTCGGAAAGAGTTAGTGATCAAGTTTTGTGAATCAAATTATAAGTTTGAGACTTTTGTTTGTTTAAAAGAATAGTTCTTTTGTGGCATATGTTTAATTACTATGTAAGATAGATATGTATATGACGTCATATGTGGGTATATGTATATAAGTTCTAAATCTTTGTCCCATGTATGTCTGCACAACTCTATGGACTACGTATGTTTTATATATTTGCTTCCATAGCTCTTTATTATGTGATGATCTATTCAAAGGCCTTTGGTAAACCCAGGATTACTAGCCAGTTACGATGCTAAACCTATAGAGGCGGATTTAGGTTGTGACACCGCTAAAACGGTCACTTGGTCACTCGAACGGAGATTTGTGGTGCCCAGTATCTCGTAGGTTTGCAGGCGAGACCGCTCGAGCGAAAGAAAGGGCGCTCGAGCGTAAAATGCGAGCTTTCAATATTTTTCATTGTAGCTCTACAAAACTTCTAAGACCTTGCGTTTACTGCTCGAGCAGTGGAAAGGTCGCTCATGTAACAACCCAAATTTTTAATTATTCTGTAGAATTTATACTAATATTATTTAATCTCAGTTCGGAAAATATATAATTTATTATATATTATTATGTGTAATTTTGTAAAATAATGTAATTATTAAAAGTTTAGGGATCAAAATATAATATAATAGATATTAAATAATATATAATAATAATAATGGGGTGGTACTAAAATAAATAATTAATTACTGTTAGTATATGATAATGTGTAATTTAATTAAGAATTAATTAATTTATATAATTTATTAAAATATTGGGTCAAAAGGTAATTATCTTAAATATATATTTAGGATAAGATTGAATCTATATAATTATTATCAAATCTGGAGAGAGGAATATGGAGCAGCCACGTATTGGCCGATTAACGCGTTCACGGCTCTATAAAAGGGAGAGGTGATCTGAAGAAAGAAAGGAAAAGAGAAAAGAAAGAAGAAAAGAAAAGAAGAAAGAGAGGAGAGAAAGAAAGGAAAAATAATGGAAGTTGAAAGGGTCTTTGATAGTGAAAAGAAAGGATAAGGTATTAAAGTTAAGGTGAGTTATATTATACCTTGAGTCACCAAAATGTATTTTACGTATGTTTTGACTTACCAAAATCTGTTTTATACAAGTTATGTTTTATTAATATATTAATAAAAGTTATGTTTTATAAAGATTTCAGTTACGTAGTTTTATATCTGAACCATATTTGCTTAAAAGGAAACCCATGGATATGTTTGTTTATATTTTAAAGAATATTTGGCTATGACCTTATATATAATTATGTTTTGTAAGTACCACCACGGGAGTCCCACACCTTGGGGGACTTAAATAGCCATTGGCCTCTGTTTGACCACTTTGTGGTCCTCTGTTTGTCATGGATCCATTGACCTCTGTTCTGTGCGGAGCTAAGTGCTACACTATTGTGGGAGCCACCTCTAGAATCCGTACGAGCCACCTCTTGAATCCGTACCTCTGTTCTGACTGTCACTTCTGTGACCTCTGTTCTGTTCAGTACCGTGGTTATGGCTATATATTTACATAATTTATGCATTTCAGTTTCTGCCACTTACATGAAAATAATCTCAGTTTTACTACTTAAAAGATTATTTGTTCTGACTAAATTATCTTAAATGTTTTGGCCTAACTAACTATCCATGGTTATTTCGTGTCCCTTATACTCTTGGTATAATATTTCTCACTCTGCCATGTGCTTATAGTTGTTTACCAATTTTCAGGAAATAATGCAATTCAGAAATAGCTTTTGGAAAGTGTTAGATGCGGGGCTGCGGAATAAACACACACAACACTTTTATGACATTTTTATATGTAAATATCGGCCTTTTGGTCAATATAATTTTGTAATAAAAATAGAAGCTCCAATGATTATTTTGGTACCCTTACTTAAATATTTCTTCCGCTTGCGTTTATTGATTTGTTTAGAATTGGCCGGAGGTATTCTTAGTTACTGGCCATCACCATGCTTAACCCTTGGGTACGGGAGCGGGTCGTGACAGCTCAAGCGGTCCCTTTGTATTTTGGCACTTCGCTTGAGCGATGAAAAGTTCGCTCGAGTGGTCTGGTTAGGGCAGTAGAGTTATATTGCGACCTAAACACTTTTCTAATTCATTTCTCTTACACTCATTCTCTCTCTAACAGTCCGTTTTCCAAAACCCTAGCCAGAAAACCTTAGATTTCATCTAGTAAGAGCAAGAATCGATCTTTGGGCCTTCATTAAAGTTGTTATCCTCATCAAGAGCTACGTTTTGAACTGATAAGATCGTGGTCTTTCGAAAGTTTATCGCGTAGACCTTCATCTCTCTTCTTGCAATCCTTGAAGTAGGAATACCTTTACCCTTGTATATTTGTACTTTGGTTTAATGTGTGTGAATCTTAAGGTGTATGGACCTATTGAGATGGATGATGTACATATATACATATGTGTGTGTGGGGGGGGGTTTGTGTTGATGAAATGGTTGTGTGAAATTGATGATGGGTTGTGTAATCAATTATGAAATAGTGAGTAAATACACATGAATTAAGGAAAATGAATACTTGGAAAGAAAAGTCCCAAATTTTCATATGTAACCCTAAGGGTTGTTCTTGATCTTGACTTAATGGAAAGTTGATAAGTAAAATTGGAGAATTCTTGTGATTACTTGTGTTGTGCTTAAAATGTTAATATTTTGGAATGTGCTTGAGGTGCTCACTTGCCCAGTTCATGTGAGGACGATGAATGTGAGAATGTGTTTGAGGTACCCATCGCCAGTGGCTAGCAATGGTGGTGTGAGTGGGTGGTGTGAGGTGGTGGTGGATAAGAAGGCTATTAAATTTCACTTGAGATATTTTTGTCATATTTTAATATTTGTTATTGATGAAATAAAACTGTTTAGCTTTTTTTTTTTTTGCAAGAAAACTTGAAATTGGGAGAGCTCTTACCAAAAATGTCATGAAAATATATTCGGTTTAATAAAATAGGACTTGTGGTGAATCCCATGACGGTCATGTTTAAATTTAAATTTAAGAGAAATTTATTCCTTAAATGCTGTTAATGTGGAAACTCAAGGAATTCTAGCAGTGTTTGTGGATAATATACCGAAAACTATGGATTCAAAGGGTTTGTTTGTCTTGTTCTCTAAATTTGGAGTGGTTAAAGATGCATTTATCCCAAATAAGAGAAGGAAAGTAACGCGATCGAGGTTTGGTTTTGTGAGGTATGATTGTTCGGTGGCGGCTGATATGGCGATACAAAAACCAAACGGGTTATGGGTTGACAACAGGGACCTCAAAGTGAAAATGGCAGAGTTTGGTAGCGAGGTGCATCTAAGAGGGGGCCAACCAGTGATCCAAAGGCGGGGAGAGAGGGCCGTGAATAAGGAAAAATTCCATATTAAGGTAAGGACGGATTCACATTCTTATACAGATATTGTTAAAGGAAATGAAGGTAGGGTAAGTAAGGATCTCATTGCAAGAACAGAGGAGGCTAGTAATGGTTGGCTGTATGAGAGCTTAATCGTTAAGTTGAAACCATATTGTGTATTGATTGAGTTCAAACAGGAGTGTGAGAAAAAAGGATTGAAAGATCTTATATTTCACGAAGGATGAGGGAAATTGGTGGTAATCACGTTCAACTCAAAAGAAGTGATGCAGTATGAAATTAGTCGGATGAAGGAGTGGATTTATGCATGGTGTGATTTTGTATCGGAGTGGAAGAAGGATATGGTTATTGAACAGGAGCGAGCAGTGTGGTTAAGTTGTTACGGTATACCGTTTAATTTGTGGAGTTCACTTACATTCAAAAACATTGGCAAACTGTGGGTCAGGTGGTCGGGATTGACAATGATACTCTACAAATGACATTGCTACAATGCAGTAAAGTAAGAATAGCAACTAAGGTGATGGAGCCCATTAATATGGTGATCATGTTGGCATGTAAGGATAAGTTTTAGCCTGTTAGAATCTGTGAGGAACAAGTAATCATAGTTAATGTAGAGAGTCGAGTGGATCCACCAATGGGTGAAGGGTCATCGTATTGCAATGGAGTGACAACTTCTTGTGATGACAATGGTAAATGTTGCAGAAAATCTGAGAATGATAAGGAGGATGATGATGAGGTGGAGGTTGAACTGGCAGCTGAGGTGGATACTGAAGCTGAGTTGGCACCAGTTGGAAGAGGGAATACCATGAATGAGGTGGAAAGGCAGGCAAATGGTATTGATGACATAACGGTTTCCAGAGTTATTGAAATAGGTAGTGGCCTGGGGATAGGAGATATAGGTGGCGCATGCATGGAAATGGAAAGGCGTTTTTCGGATTTTCAAATTCGATGTGCTAATGAAGGAAGTTGTCAAGTTGTGGATCATGTTGATAGCATGGGTTATGTGAAAAGTTTGAGTGGGTCTGAGTTGCAGAGGCCCAGTATTAATCTGGAAGTCGTCATTGGGTCAGCCTAGGACAATGGGTTCTTCAATGAAGTTGGTGGTGATTGTGTTAAACATGCTAAATATAATAGGCTAGGCCTGGTGGAGGACGCCATTGTCTCAAAGGATAATAGAGCAGGTCAGTTGACTCTTCCTTCAAAGCAACCTCAGCTGGTTGGATCAGATATGTGGATTGAATCTTCAAGACGGAAAGGATTGCAGAACAAAGGGAAAAGGAAAGAAGTGGCCATTCAGAACACAGCAAAGTGCAAAACTAAGATCACAAAGAAAAGAGTTAGAAAATGTGAAGCTTCTGGAAACAAGATTGATAAAGGGGCGATGCTTCAAGCAGCGATGGCTGCTGTTTCTTGTTCTAAATCGTAAGCAAACAGCTCAAGCAAGGTTCGGCATTTCTTGAATGAAGCCCAGGCAACCATGCAAATTGGGAAATTATTGGGGATTGATTTCAAAGAAAAGGAAAATGAGGTTCTTGATAAATTAATGGATCTCGAAAGGAAGGATTTGGAGAGAGCAGAGGCTACAAAGGGGTCTGCCAGTAAGCCATAAGTTGTGTAAGTAGGTGACTTTGGTGTATTATATTGGTTTGTAATGAAGATGTTATCTTGGAATGTTAGAGGGTTGGGTAGGTCTTGTAAGAGAAAGAAGATTAAAGAGCTAGTTAGAGTTAGGGGTGTGGATATGGTATTGCTACAAGAAACCAAGAAATCTGGGATATCAGACCAATTTGTGAAATCCTTGTGTCTGTGGGATCAGTTTAATTTTTTGTCTGTAGATACAATAGGGAGTGCTGGAGGCCTTCTTTGTATTTGGAAACCTGAGGTATTTGCCATGGTTGATTGCTATTGTAACAGAAGTTTACTTCTATTATCAGGTATTTTCTGTAAGTCTTTTAATTGTGTGGTGGTTAATGTGTATGGGCCGAATGATGTTGCAAGGACGAGGATTCTGTAGGAGGTGCTGGGTAACCTTAGGCACTCTTTTCTTTTTCCATGGTGTTTTGGGAGGGAGGGGATTTTAATGAAATCCATTCCATTGGTGAGTGAAAAGGATGCTTAAGGAGAGATAGGGGGATGAAAGATTTCGGGGAATTTATTGAAAAAATGGAACTTACTGATATTCCAATGTTGGGAAGAAAGTATACGTGGAGCAATTCTATTGAGGGTGATAGGTGGAGTAGGTTAGATAGATTTCTTATTAATCCTGAGTGGCTATAGCTCTTTGATTTTAAAGTTTGGGGTCTGCCTAGAATCTTATCTGATCACTGTCCAATCTTACTTATGGAGGACCAAAGAGATTGGGGTCCTAAGCCTTTTAAATTTTTTAATTCTTGGCTCTTGCATCTTGGCTGTTTACCTTTGATTAAAAAGACTTGGATGGAGGCACAGGTGTTTGGATGGGCAGGTTTTGTTGTTAAAGAAAAATTTCATATTCTCAAATCCAAGCTGAAGGAGTGGAACCAGGAGGTCTTTGGTATTGTTGATTCCAAAATAAAAGTAGCTGAAGCTAAGCTTCATTCTCTAGATTTGGAGGCTGAGGGTAGAGGTCTAAATGATCAGGAAGTTAGGAATAGAAGTAATCTCCTTGGAGAAGTTAGGAGATTGAGGAAAATAGAAGAGTGGAATTGGCTTCAAAAATCTAGATTGAATTGGGCATTAAAGGGTGATAAGAACACCAGATTTTTTTCATGTTATGGCTAAAAGTCGTCAATGTAGGAACATGTTGGATTGTATTCAGGTCAATGGAAGAGCTGTTATGCATCCTAATGAGTTAAAATTAGAGGTGGTAAGGCATTTTAGGTGTTTGTTTAATGAGAGTTGGAAGCATAGGCCCAAGCTTGGTGGTATGCTAAAATCTATCAACACTGACTCTGCAGCTGATTTGGAGGTGGTGTTTACTGAATCCGAAGTGTGAGCAGCCATTAAAAGTTGTGATGGAAACAAGGCGTCTGGGCCCGATGGATTTAATTTGTCTTGCATTCAGAAATGTTAGAGTATACTGAAGCAGGATTTTATGAATTTCATGTCAGAGTTTCATGAGAATGGCAGGTTGGTCAGATGCTTGAAGTGCTTTTTCTTTACTCTTGTCCCAAAGAAGTTCAATCCATCAAGTCTTTCGGATTACCGACCTATTTGTCTTATTGGGGTAGTCTACAAAATTTTGGCTAAGGTATTATCTTGTAGAATGAAGAGGATATTACCTGAGGTGATTAGTGAAAATCAGTTTGCATTTTTAGGGGGAAGAAATATCATGGATGGTGTACTCATAGCAAACGAGATTGTAGATTGGTGGAAGAAGACAAAAACTAAAGGTGTCATTCTCAAGTTGGACTTTGAGAAGGACTATGACACAGTGAATTGGGAATATTTGTTTGATATGCTTCAAAAATTTGGTTTTGGTGCTAGATGGATTGGATGGACTAAAGCCTGTGTGACTTCTCATAGTATATCGGTGTTGGTAAATGGTTCTCCTATAGCGGAGTTCAATCCTCAGAAAGGATTACGGCAAGGTGATCCACTTTCACCTTTTATATTCAATATTGTAGCAGAGGGTTTGAATGTTTTGCTATCTAGAGCTAAGGAGCTTGGATTAATTAGAGGTGCTACCGTTGGTCCCAATGATTTGGTTGTTTCCCATTTACAATTTGCAGATGATACTATCTTGTTTTGTGAAGCTGATTGGAGTGAACTTATCACCATTAAGAGGATTCTTAGATGCTTTGAAATTATTTCAGGACTGAAGATTAATTTTCAAAAAAGTGTTGTATGTGGCGTTGGAATTTCGACCCAATTAGTCAAGGATTTCGCTGATAGATTGAATTGTTCTTATCATAATTTCCCCTGGTTTATCTTGGCTTACCTTTGGGTGCTGACATGGATAGGCCCATAAAGGCCACAGCCCACAGTGAACAGACCCAAGCCCACCATTTGGACCCCATTGCATAACCCGGTTGGTAAAGTCCATGACAGCTGGAGGCCAACTGGACATGAAGGACCAATGGCATTCGGACACATGGCAGTTGCAGAACAGGCCACGTCAGCAGACAAAGATCTGCAAAGTTATTGCTACAATACATCACCATTAATGCAGCCCATCATAGCATTTATTACGACAACACCTCCCCGTCGGAACAGCACCCCCTTACCCTGTACAAGGCAAGCTACAACGCAGGCTTTCGGCGTGAGGGGCACGTCGGAAGGGACAGTGAAATGATTACCAAAGGATATAAGCAAGCCTCGAAGACAAGAAGAATGTTAAGTTTTTCTATCTCCAATCTCTCTCTACATACTTCATCTCTTTTCCTACTTGCTAACTTGCTCGTCGGAGGGTTCGCTAGGGGACTACCCCGTTCCCCACTGAACTTACTTGCAGGTCATCTAGTGGACTCCGCCACCCAGACGTGGGCTCGAGGAGCTTGGATCGGTCCAGTCCATCCACCGGGAACGAACTGTATCATCAGTTGGCGCCGTCTGTGGGAACTGGTTTGTCCGTGCGCCAGTTGTGTTCATTGCCGCCGGGGACCCTGTTCCAGCAACCTTTTCATCTCATCCATCAAGGTGTATGGTCACGACTAGATCCATGGCTTCCCACCATAATGCTGCCGACCACCAAACCGACCCTCCCAATCCAAACAACCCACCACAGTATTTCACCGAGCTTACCAACAGCATTAATCGTATGGCCGAGCAAAACCAAGCCCTGATAAACGCTTTACTCCAAGGAACCCTCCCCATTCCTCCACCACCACCTCCAGATATTCTACCCAACCCAGAACGAACTCCGGGCCATACTGCCCCACAACCTAATCCGCCTAACTTGAGAGGTTTGCAACCCCCTCACCCACATATAAATCCACCACCTCCACCCCACACCCATCGATCATAGCACCAGCCCTCGAGGGAGAGGCCAGCAGCATCCAACACCAGTCTCCCTCTGGTGGTGACAACATTCCCCTTTGGACGCTGAACTCCGCGCCATGAAACTCCAGCTCCAAGGGTTATGCAGAACATCCAGCATAAGCCCTCCACTACGGCAAACTCACCATTTGTCGCCTCCATCCGAGACAAACCTCTGCCCACCAAGTTTAAAATGCCCTCCATCGACTCCTTTGACGGCACGACAGACCCGGTCGACCATCTGGAGACCTACCGCACCCTCATGATTCTCCATGCCTTCCCAGACGAGATCATGTACCGAGCTTTTCCCGTGACATTGAAGGGGTCAGCTCGACTGTGGTTTAGCCAGTTACCACCAGACTTTGTCTCCACCTTTCAACATCTCAGTGACTCTTTCCTGAGCCATTTTATCGGAGCCCAGCGCCAGCGACGCCCCGCAACCCAACTCCTCAATATTCGTCAGTCCGAGGGGGAATCACTGCGCAACTTCGTTACTCGCTTCAACACCGAAGCCCTGCAAGTCGCAGAAAATGACGACAAGGTCATCCTCACAGCTTTCATGGCCGGTCTGCGGTCATCTGATTTCCTTTTCTCCCTCTCCATGGCAGTCCTACTCTCCAAAGCCCAAAAATACATGAATGCCGAAGATTCACTAGCCGCTCGGCAGGATCCAACAGGTAAAAACCCGACCCCCAGAGAAAAGAGAAAAGACCTAGAACCCAGAAACGACCAGTATCATAGCCAAACACCCCGCTATACGGACCGACCCTCTCGTGCAGACCGGTCGGCGCCAGCCCGACCGCCCGGTCGGTTCGAGCGGTATACACCCCTCAATTCTCCCATGGAACATGTCCTCAACCAATCCAACGGGACTACCCCCTCAAATGGCCTCCCCCTCCACGGAACCCTTCCAACCGAAAGACCAGTCCAAATATTGCCGTTTCCACCACGACCATGGCCATAACACTGACGACTGCATCAACCTCAAAGATCAGGTGGAGACCCTCATTCGCCAGGGGCGTCTAAGCCGGTTCACAGACACCCGCCCTCAGCAAAGGCAAAGAACCGAACCCCACAGAGACAATCGCCGACGCACCCCACCGCGGCAGCCAGCTCAACCAAATCAAGGCCATGATCGACCTCCCCAGCAACCTCGGCCACAAGGTAATCCACCTCCACCAGTTGGTGAAATTAGAGTTATTTCAGGTGGTCTTGCTTGTGGGGGACCATCTCGCTCAGCTTAGAAGGCAGAACTTAGAAAAATATGGCAGGGCTCAGACAAGGCAGTCACCACGGTAGACCGACCCCCCAAACAGCCCAAGCAGTGGACAGAGCCCATCACCTTCACGGACGCCGACTGTACAGGCATCCGTTATCCTCATGACGATCCTCTTGTCGTTTTCGCCATCCTCTCCAACTATAAGGTCAGACGAGTTCTCATCGACAATGGAAGCTCTTCAGATATCATATTCCTTAACTGCTTCCGCCAGCTCAAGATCGGAGAGGAAAGTCTGTCTCCCCTCCAAACCCCTTTGGTTGGTTTCGCTGGCGACCGATGACCTCCATCGGCTCCATTGACCTCCCATCACCATTGGAGAATACCCACGGCAAACCACGAAGCTGCTTACCTTTCTTTTGTCGACTGCCCCTCTGCCTACACATCATCCTTGGTCGCACGGCCCTCAACGCCTTCCAAGCGATTACCTCCACCTACCACCTGGCCATCAAGTTTCCTACTGATCTCGGAGTCGGAACAGTGAGGGGGGAACAAACCGTGGCCAAAGAATGCTATGTCGCCTCACTCAAGGAAATTAAACTGAAGGAGCCATGATTATTGAAGGACTTGATGTCCGAGACGAATATGAGTTGATCAGGGGAGAACCTGTTGAGGAGCTCATTGAGGTTCCCATCAACCCCACTAACCCAATGAAAACTGCCAAGATCGGCAGTCAGCTATCCCCTCAAGCCAAGTCCGACCTCACTGCCCTCCTGACCGAGCACAATGATGTATTTGCCTGGACCCATTCAGACATGCCGGGCATCGACCCCTCCTTCATAACTCACTGCCTCAGCATCGAACCCCATTTCAAACCTTACCGCCAGAAGCAGCGCAACTTCCACCCGGAGCGCAATACTCTTATAGCCGCAGAGGTCGACAAACTTCTTGAGGCCCAATTCATCCGAAATGTAGACTATCCTAAGTGGCTGTGCAATGTGGTCCTAGTCCGTAAGAACAATGGCAAGTGGCGACTGTGCGTTGATTACTCTGACCTGAACCGAGCTTGCCCCAAAGATAGCTATCCACTCCCCCGCATAGATTTGCTGGTCGACGCCACGGCCGGTCACCAAATGCTCAGCTTCATGGATGCTTTCTCTGGGTACAACCAAATCATGATGCACCCATCCGATCGAGAACACACATCCTTCATTACCGACCGAGGTACCTACCACTACTGTGTAATGCCGTTCGGGCTAAAGAATGCTAGGGCCATCTATCAACGGTTAGTCAATGCTGTTTTCCAAGATCAGATCGGTCGGAACATGGAAGTGTATGTGGACGACATGCTAGTCAAGAGCAAACTCTCCACTAACCATCTGATCGACCTACGGGAGACCTTTGCCACCCTTCGCAAGTATCAGATGAAGCTCAACCCCGAGAAGTGCGCCTTCGGCGTAGGATCTGGAAAGTTCTTGGGTTTTATGGTCAGTCAGCGCGGCATCGAAGCCAACCCTGAGCAGATCAAGGCCTTGATTGAGATGCAGTCGCCCAAAACTGTCAAAGAAGTTCAAAGACTCACTGGCAGAGTGGCGGCTCTCAACCGCTTCATTTCCCGCGCAACAGATAAGTGCCTACCATTCTTCAAAGTCCTTCGGCAGACTTTTGAATGGACAACTGAATCCGAAGAGGCTTTTCAGCAGTTAAAGCAATGTATGGCCAACCCCCCCTTCTTTCACAAGCAATCACGGGCGAGCCCCTCTTCCTCTACTTAGCAGTATCGAACACCGCCGTCAGTGCAGCTCTTATCAGGGAAGACGGCTCAGTCCAACGGCCGGTCTACTACATCAGTCGAGCTCTTAGGGGAGCGGAGCAGAATTACCCATTGCTAGAAAAGTTGTCCCTGGCCTTGGTCATCGCCTCCAGACGACTTCGTCCTTACTTCCAGGCCCATTCTATAGTGGTCCTCACCGACCAACCCCTGAAGAAGGTCATGCAGCAACCAGAGCTTTCTGGCAGACTTATGCAGTGGTCAGTGGAACTCAGCCAGTTTGACATCTCCTACCGTCCTCGCACAGCAATCAAGGGACAGGCCATAGCCGACTTCATCCTGGAATTCACCAACCCTACCCAACCACTACCTCTCCCCCCACCGACCCCTGCTGACCCAGAAGACCCCCATTCTTGGACTCTCAACGTCGACGGGTCATCCCGGAGGGAAGGTAGTGGGGCTGGCCTCATCCTCACCTCCCCGGAGGGTGGTTATTTCAAATGTGCTCTCCGTCTCTTGTTTGAGGCCAGCAACAACGAGGCCGAATATGAAGCATTGATAGCAGGACTCCGTCTGGCCAAGGATATTGGTGTCAGCCACATCCGAGTGTTCAGTGACTCACAGCTCGTCGTCGGTCAGATTACGGGGGAATTCGATGCCAAGGATGGCACAATGCGGGCCTACAGGGACATGGCACTCCCTCTTGTTCGCCTCTTCAATACTTTCCAGATCAAGCACATACCTCGGGCGGAAAACTCCAAAGCTGATGAGATGGCTCAGTTGGCCTCTGCAGATCAGTCCGACCTCAGCCACGGAGTCCGCCTCGAATACCTAACTCATCCGGCATCTCACCCGACCCGCACGAGGTGCAGTTCCTCCAAAATGAACCCATCCCCTGGGCATCCGACATCACCCTCTTTTTGACAACAGGAGAACTCCCAAATGACCAACAGCAGGCCGCCAAGGTCAGGGCTCGGTCGTCTAACTACGTCCTGGTCAATGTCTTGTACAAACGTGGTTTTTCACGACCATATCTGCGATGCCTCAACTCAACCCAAGCAACCTATGTGATGCAAGAAATCCATGAGGGAATTTGTGGCAATCATTCGGGCGGCAGGTCTTTGGCCCACAAAATACTCCGTACTGGTTATTTCTGGCCGACTCTCAATCAAGATGCCACTGATTTTGTCCTCAAATGCGATAAGTGTCAGCGCTTTGCCAACATCCCCCATGCTCCTCCCACTGAACTGATTACGCTCTGCAGCCCGTACCCGTTCGCCAAATGGGGGATCGACCTAATTGGTCCACTTCCCACCGGCCGAGGCCAGACCAAGTTCGCGGTTGTTGCCATTGATTACTTCACCAAGTGGGTCGAGGCAGAACCCCTTGCCACCATCACCGAACGGAACACAACCAAGTTCATCTGGCAGTCAATCGTTTGCAGATTTGGCATCCCTCAGGCCATCGTGTCAGACAACGGCAAACAATTCGACAACGCCAGATACAGAAAGTTCTGTGCAGACCTCCAGATCCAACCATGTTTCTCCTCCCCCGGTCATCCCCAAGCCAACGGCCAAGTTGAGGTCACCAATCGTTCTCTTCTGAAGATCATCAAGGCTAAGCTGGAAGCTGCTAAGGGACTCTGGGCCGAGAACTACCAAATGTACTCTGGGCCTACCGAACTACAGCTCGGACTCCCACCGGGGAAACCCCTTTCCGCCTAACATACGGCGCTGAGGCGGTTATTCCAGTGGAAGTCGGTCTGCCAACCCCCAGAGTTTTACATCCGGATCCAGCGCTCACTGACGAGCTCCGCCGAGCGACCTAGACCTAATTGAAGAACTCAGGGAGACCACTGCTGTCAGACTGGCCTCATACCAAAAAAAATGAGAACACATTACAACCGCAAGGTCCGACCAAGGGAGTTTGCTGTTGGGGACCTAGTGTTGAGAGAAGCAACCCTTGCCACCAAGAATCCGACTGAGGGTAAATTGGCAGCCAAATGGGAGGGACCTTACATTGTGAAGGCCAGACCACGTCCAGGGACTTACCGGCTTCAGGATCTGGAAGGACGAGACCTCCCACACCCCTGGAACGCCGAACACTTGAAACGTTATTTTCAATAAACTACTGCTTTTGAGTTGCTCAGTTATTGTATTTTCTTTTCGAAAGTTACACGCTTGAACATTCCTGTCAACCTTTTTGTGCAATGTAATTTATTGACATTTATATCTCTCAGTCATATATATGGTGTCTCAATGACGTTTTAGTTCCAGTAAGCCTCGGCCAGACGAGCACTTCAAAAGCCTCGGCCAGACGAGCACTTCAAAAGCCTCGGCCAGACCGAGCACTTCAAAAGCCTCGGCCAGACCGAGCACTTCAAAGCCTCAGCCAGACTGAGCACTTCAAAAGCCTCAGCCAGACTGAGCACTTCAAAAGCCTCGGCCAGACCGAGCACTTCAAAGCCTCAGCCAGACTGAGCACTTCAAAAGCCTCAGCCAGACTGAGCACTTCAAAAGCCTCGGCCAGACCGAGCACTTCAAAGCCTCAGCCAGACTGAGCACTTCAAAAGCCTCGGCCAGACCGAGCACTTCAAAGCCTCAGCCAGACTGAGCACTTCAAAAGCCTCAGCCAGACGAGCACTTCAAAAGCCTCAGCCAGACTGAGCACTTCAAAAGCCTCAGCCAGACTGAGCACTTCCAAAGCCTCGCCAGACCGAGCACTTTCCAAAGTCTCAGTCAGACTAAGCACCATGATCACCTCAACCAAACGGAATGCCATCATTGTGATGATTCTAAAAACTCCACAAGGCATGAGCAAGACACATACTTCTAGCAATCAAGATACACATTTATAATTAAGTGACACGCTTAACCAATGCAAAACAAGCTTTGTAACAAGCTCAAATGAGCTAAATCTTTCAAAACATGATGACAACATGGAGTATAACAATGTTATGAACATGCATGTGAGGAATTCTGAACTTACAACCTCAAAACTTCCAAATACATACATGCGTGCAAGCCTCAAGCTTCAATTTACCCTTAATAGCACACTTAGTCACAATTTGAGGTCAACATTTTTATACCACCCTTTGCTTAGTTAAACTCCCAGAGACTTCCTTGCACTTTTTCTTCACCAATCAGATTGCTTCCTCAATAGCACGATGAACACCAACACACAACTCCATTACAAGTTCAATACTCCAACTCTGACCTACGTTGAATTTCTTGCACTTTACATTATTACAAATTCAGTTTCACTATACAAAAAGGAATTTTTAACTTAACTCTGTATTATTGCGCATTCAATTTCATTCTGCATTTAGACGTCCCTAGCCTTACTCAGCTATTATCACCAGTTTCTATCACAAGTCTTCATCTATTTCAAACATGGGTAAACACACTCAATTACGAAATAAAATTGAAATTTCATTTATTCAGAAATATGTACATCAGTCCACTACAGTACTTCAAAAAAAACAAAAAAAAAAAAAAAACAAAAACAAAAAGGAGAAAAGAGATACAATGTGTATACAAAAACAAAACAAAAACTCTTAAGTACACACATCTTCAAATTCACTCCTCTTCATCACTGGAGACAAGGTCTGCCTCTTCAATTCCTTCATCCAGGGGGGTCTGGGCCACGTCATCCTCCTTAATCGCAACACTACTCAGGTCAAGCTCTGGAAACAGCTCCTCCGCCCTACGTTTGAACATTTTCCACCCGCTGTCCCAGTACTCAGCCATTTCGTGCTTGTAGAAATCTGATTGCTGGAAACTCTCAATGACTTTAGACTCAGTCCTCCCCCCAGCAGTCGTCCTTGATGGCCTAGCCCCCCCAGATTCCAACCCCGTTAGGCTGCTGGCGACTGCGACATCCACTGCTATCTGAAATTCAGGGGATCCTTTGAATTGATTAACTGCTGCAACGCACAGATCGGGGTAGGCCGCCCTTTCCGAGGCTACCTTCGCTCTTTCCTCGTCCAGCTCTTTTTGTAGGATGGCCTTCTCAGAGGATGCTTTGGTCCTTTCTGTCGCCAGCTCCTTACGCAGCGCCTCCATTTCAGCGGCTGCCGCCGCCCTCTCTGCTTCCCTCTCCTTCTGTAGAGTCTCCCTCTCCACAGTCGCTCTGCCTCACTCTGCCTCCAACTCCTTACGCAGACTCTCCCTCTGCTCCATTGCTTTGGCACGCTCGCCCTCTAGCTTTTTGCAGAGCGTCAACTTTCACATCCCCTCATCTCTTTGCCCTGACTAGCTCTTCGTTGTTGCTCATCGCCTCTTC
Source organism: Camellia japonica (assembly GCA_030407325.1). NCBI lineage: Eukaryota > Viridiplantae > Streptophyta > Magnoliopsida > Ericales > Theaceae > Camellia > Camellia japonica. The sequence continues at coordinate 101,518,597 of JAPPVO010000003.1, forward strand.
ATGGCGTTCGACTGCGACTGCGCAAGCTTTCTGGGCCTCATCCACCTTCCTCTGCTCGCCAGCCAGTTGGAATTCGAGAGACACAACCTGGCGGCGTGCGTCCTCCAGCTCCACCTTAGCCACTCGCAGATCGGCATGAGCACTCTCCCAACTTGCCTTCCCTCCTTCATTTTGTAAGTTGCGACTTGACCTCCTCTGCCTTTAATTTAGCAGCCCCCGCCTTCCTCAGAAGGGCCCCTACCAAGGTGGTTACCTCCATTTGAGCGGAGTATAACCCCCTCAGCAGGTCAGCTCACTGAACTTAGACACCGAGCGCAGAGCTGCCTCCTCCATGATCTTCACCAGGCAGTCTGCCCCCGCCATGGCTGGCCTTTCTCTCCCTCCAACCGTTCGGCCACTGCACGAACATGATAGATTGCTGTGGCCAGACCGACTGCTCCTTCCTGGGGGGCAGGGCCCCTTTGGGTCTGTCCCCTCCCACTCGGTTCAGCACCAGCTACCCCAATTTCTCCTTGTACTGCTGGGGCCATCTCCACAACCTCCAGCACTGGGATGACCCCCACCACTTCTGGGGTATCTTGGGCCACAGGGGTCTCCACTCCAACTGGAACAACCTTAGCCTTCTTGGACCCAGGCTCATCTGCAACCTCCTCTGGGCCACTTCTTTTCTTCTTCTTCTTCTTCTTCTTCTTCTTCAGAGCTTCCCCCTCCCTTCTCGCCTGTTCTTTCACAGGATCCACTGGGGGCGGTCGAGGCTCGAAACTACTTAAGTCTTTACCCCCCAGTGGCCTTGGGCGCGGTTGGATCCTCTCCCGCGTGATCAGCTGACGTGGTCGGTCTCCTTGCGCTTCTTTAAACTCTGTGGCCCTAGCCAGTATGGCCCTATCCTCAGCCTCCTGTGTTTTTTCTCCTCGACCTCCAACTCCGGCTCGGTCGAGGTCCCCACTACTTGGCCTTGGACCCAACCCTGCCTCAAACAAAGCTGATGGCTGCACGAGTTCATCCCACCTGGCCCCCTCCTTCTCCCTCCAGGCCTTCACTTTCCTTATTCTTTCCTCTGCTTCTGCCCCTAACTTTAGCTCCATAGAGCGCGTGGGCACCTTCCACATCGTACGCACCCCAGCCCTTCCAGCGGTGGACACATAGAACCACCTGGGTCTCCAGCCCTTGATCGACGTTGGCAACCCCACCACCAAATCCTTCCCTGCCGCCGCCTGCAGGGTGACCCAGGTCTCCTGCTGCCCTGCGGCCTTGTAGCAGCCAAAGAACTCATCCACTGTCATGGCCTGCCCCTCATTCGCCTTCGGCCAGGCACTTGTGCAAGCTAGCACGATCTTCCAGGCATTGGGCATTAGTTGCCCTGGTGCTACCTCTAAACGGTTAAGCACGTCCACCACTATTTGCGGTAGTGGCAACCTCAGTCCACCCTTTAGCGCTTCCTCATAGAGGGAAAACTCTCCTGCCTGGCGTCAGACGGCCTTTCCGTCGATGTCGGCAGCAATAGCTCCACCTCCGCAAGGATCTGGTACTTTTCACGGATCGCCTCCAACTCCGCCGCCGTAATCGTGGATTTGTCAGCCTTCGTGTGCCAGTGGTCTGGTTCCACCTGGCTGATTGGCTTTGGCACTACTATTATGGTGGAACCATGGGATCGCACCACCGGCTCCCCCACCCTCTCTGACCTATATTGCGCCGCTAGCTTCTCTGCATCGTCGTCTCCAAGGGGGTCTACCCTCACATTCACAGCTTCTTCTTGTGCCATTCCTAGGGTATGTTTACGAATTGCTTCTGATGCAGGAGCAAGAAAACTGAAGAAGTGTTGCAAAGGGGTATCGTGAGCAACAAATGAGGTAAGACTTGGAATGTTTTGGTTTTTTGTAAACAAGTAAGTGAATCGCACAACGCCAAAAGCGCACGGTTTGCCCGTATTCCAAGGATCCCAATTAATTTTCGCCAGTTCGAAAACTTTTCAAATCATCCGCCAAAACTGTCTTTTCAACCCCATAATGACCTATCGTTTCATTTTTGCTCCAACGCCTCACCTACCCCCCACGATATCGCCACGTGTGTGGCCGCGATGCACTGCCCCACCAACTTCCCTTGTCTTTTCCACTTCAAATCCTCATTTCACACACCGCCTCTTAAGCCCCACGCCCCTCCGCTCGGCCTTCACGCGGTCGACCCTACTCACGGTCGGCCCCTCCCACTCGGCTCCACTCGCGGTCGGCACGCTTCGCGGTCGACCCTCTCCTCACGGTCGGCATGCCTCGCGGTCGGACCTCTCCTCGCGGTCGGCCTCCCAACCAGCCCCGTTCGCGGTCAACCCACGCCTCACGATCAACCCTCTCCTCGCAGTCGGCCCTCCCAACCTGCCCACTCGCGGTCGGCCCTCTCCTCGTCGTCGACCCACTCCTCGTGGTCGGCACGCCTCGCGGCCGGCCCTCTCCTCGCGGTCGGCACGCCTCGCGGTCGGCCCTCCCAACCAGCCCCGCTCATGGTCGGCACTCCTCACGGTCGGCCCTCTCACTCAGCCCCGCCCACGGTCGGCACTCCTCGCGGTCGGCCCTCCCACTCGGCTCCACTCGCGGTCGGCACTCCTTGCGGTCGGTCCGCTAACTCGAACCCCCCACCCCACCCGACGGCCGGGCACATTTTCCTCATTTCTATTCCCTTCGTTGGACTGAAGTTGCCTTGGGAATAGGGGACTACTGACATGGATAGGCCCATAAAGGCCACAGCCCACAATGAACAGACCCAAGCCCACCATTTGGACCCCATTGCATAACCCGGTTGGTAAAGTCCATGACAGTTGGAGGCCAACTGGACATGAAGGACCAATGGCATTCGGACACATGGCAGTTGCAGAACAGGCCACGTCAGCAGACAAAGATCTGCAAAGTTGTTGCTGCAATACATCACCATTAATGCAGCCCATCACAGCATTTATTACGACAACACCTCCCGTCGGAACAGCACCCCCTTACCCTGTACAAGGCAAGCTACAACGCAGGCTTTCGGCGTAAGGGGCACGTCGGAAGGGACAGTGAAATGATTACCAAAGGATATAAGCAAGCCTCGAAGACAAGAAGAAGGTTAAGCTTTTCTATCTCCAATCTCTCTCTACATACTTCATCTCTTTTCCTACTTGCTAATGCTCGTCGGAGGGTTCGCTGGGGGACTACCCCATTCCCCACTGAACTTACTTGCAGGTCATCTAGTGGACTCCGCCACCCAGACGTGGGCTCGAGGAGCTTGGATCGGTCCAGTCCATCCACCGGGAACGAACTGTATCATCAGGTGCAAACCCTCGTCGGAAATCAACTTGGAAGCCTATTTTGGATAAGATCAAAGTACGACTTGCAGGCTGGAAGAAGAGATTGATGTCTTATACTGGTAGAGTTACCATGATCAAGTCAGTTCTGTCTAGTCTTCCAGTTTATTACCTTTCTTTGTTTAAGATGCCTGAGTGTGTTGCTAAGATAGTGGACAGGTTGCAAGCCTCTTTTCTTTGGGGAGGGTCGGATAATCAAAGAAAGGTTCATTTGGTTCGATGGGGAGAGGTTACAAAGGCTCTATACCATGGAGGGTTAGGGATCAAAAATATTAGAAAGGTGAATCTCTGTTTGTTGGTAAAGTGGTGGTGGAGATTTGGGGCTGAGAAGAAGGCTCTGTGGAGGCAGCTGATTAGTAGTCACTATAGTCACATTAATGGATCTTTCTTACCTCTGTCTGGTGTATGTAACTTTGAGTCTAGAATCTGGAGAGATGTCATGTCTGTGGCTGCTACACAGCCACTAGTGGTTACTTATTTTTTGGACAATGTTAATCTTGTGGTTGGGGATGGCAGTACGATTCTTTTCTGGTCTAATAAGTGAATCGGTCAATCAAGCTTGGGGAATCAATTTCCCAGACTTTTTGGCTTATCTGCTGAGCCTCATGGATCTTTAAAGTGGTTTGTTAATGAAAAGAATGCAAATGGTAGGTGGATTTTGACTTTTAAAAGACCTCTTCGTGCTTGGGAAGATGAGGAATTGCTTCGTTTGCTCCAGATTCTAGGTGAGGGTCCTAAACTGAGGGCTAATAATGAGGATCATATCAGATGGTTGCCGTCTCCTTCTGGGATTTTTCAAGTTAGATCATTGTTTGGGTGGCTTCAAGCTGATGAGGGTCATGTTCTGGAGTTATCAAAATTTATCTGGAACAATGTGGCTCTTCTGAAAGCCAAATTTTTGTTCTGGTTGGTGTGGAGAGGTAGACTGAAGACTGCTGAATTCTTTCATCGAATTGGTGTCCTAAGGGGTAATTCTGTTTCTTTGTGTGTGTTCTGTAATTCTGAACCAGAAACTCTTAATCATATTTTGTTGCTTTGTCCCGTTGCTTGGAAGTTATGGTCTAGTGTAATTGATTGGTGGGGATCTCAATGGGTTTCCCCTAGCTCTGTCATTGAGCTGCTTCACTGGTGGTTTGGATTCAAGTTCAGAAAAAAGGAGCTCATGATATGGAATGTTATTCTTATTGCAGTGGTGTGGTCATTATGGAGGCTCAGAAATGAGTGTATATTTAGGGGAGCTCAACCAAATTTGGAGACTTTGATTGAATTAATCAAAGTTAGAGTGGTTTACTGGGTTAAGAACCATCAGATTGGTAGCATATATTCATTTCATGATTTCATCTCCAATTTGGGTCTGATTCGGAGTTGCTTCTGAGGTGGTGGTGTTGTGTTCTGATGCTGGTAGTTTGTCCCATTTGCTCTGCTCATTTTAAGGTGGTAGTGTCTTGTTGTAGCTCACTGGTTAATCAAAGTTAGATTATTGCTGCAGCTCGTTGGTAGTTGGCTCCATTTCACAGGGATGCTGCTGCTGTTGTTCTTGGTTGCAGTTGCTGCTGGTAGATAGCTCATTGGTTTGGCTCTGTGACAGGGGTGCTGATAATGTTGCTAGGTTTGGTTTTAGCTGCTATTTATCTGTTGTGCCTGTTGTATTTTGGTTGTTTTGTTTCTTGGTTCTGTTTTTCTTTTGCTTTGGGTGTTGTGGATTGGTTTCTCACCAATCTTGGGTTAAGTGCTAGCAGATGATTATGCTTCCCTGACAGTGCCAACCTAGTTGGGATTATTTTGTGGTTAGCGTTGATGCTCTCAGCACTTTCCCTGCTTTCTTGATGTTAATTTTGCATGTATTGTGCTATTCTCATCAATAAAGTTTTTTGTTTTGCTGATCAAAAAAAATAAATCAGTAAGATTAAGAATGAAAATGTGATTCGTTATTTTTTAATCCAACAAGAATCGGTAGGGCACTTAGATGTTAGCATTCACCCATAGTAATCTCAGAATCCTTCTAATCTAAGAACATATTAAAAAAACAAAACAGAACAAAATTAAGGTGGGTTTTTTCTTGTTATATCTTCATAAAAAAAAAAAATCATTTTTTTTAGATAAGATTCCTAAATCATGAGATTATCCAAATATCATAACTAGAAATGAGATTGCCAAAAATGAAATATTGAGTCGTGAACAATCATCCAAACCAAACGTACCCAGTACTCCGTTTGGATTGATATTTTAAGAGGAAAAGTGAAAGATTTGAGAAGAAAAAAAGTTGGTTAATGTTAGAGCATCACCAACGGTAGTAGGCATTTTACCTATCTAAATATTACTATAAAGTATATATTTTATTTTGCCTATCAACTGTTTTATGTTTTTATTCCAACAATGTTCTTTATTTTAGCTATTTATCCAAATACTATTAATTTTTAGAATGCCACGTCAACAACAAAGATGGAGGGAAATGATCCTAATGATTGAATACATTTTGCCTAGCGTTGAAGGCTAGTTACATGTAGCTAGTGAATATGAATTGAGTCAAAATGCCTAATCATATGCCTAGTATATTGGAATTGAAAAAAGTGAATCACACTAAGCATTTTAAATAATAAGTATTATATGCCTAGTGCATTAGAGATGCTCTTATGTTTGGATTTTTAAAGAGAGAATGAAAGTGTATGGAAGAGTTATGAGGGATAGAGACTACAAACAATTTAGGTACTTCACTTCCCTTACGAGATTGGCAGAATACGGAATGGAAATCAATACTTCTCATAATAATATATTAAAGGACATAATTAAATATGTCTGTCTTTATTAAGTATTGTCTCATAGTAAAAATTTGAGAATAAAATTTAATGTCTCGAATTGGAGTCTCCTAAAAGATTATTGAAGGTTTGTTGATAATTAATTATAGGACCTCTATAAATTAGTTCTCAATTGTTCAGACTGTCTAACAAAACGTGAGAGAATAGATTTCCCTTATTTTCTTTCTTCTTCATGTAAATAATTGAACTCGAATAACTTATTTTTTTTTAAGAGAAGTTATCATTGAGTGGTAATTTGAGATAATTATTACAGATTTTAAGAAAAAAATAATAATAAATTAATTATTAATATTTATAAAATTTACCACTTATTTATAATTATTTTGCAAAACTTACACCCAACTAAATTTTTTTCATTATTTATATATATATATAATAAAACAAATTATTAAAAACAAAAGTACACATCGAATAAATTGATTGGTTTTTTACACATCAATAAAAAAATACCCGAGGAATCAGCCGGCCAAGTTGGATCATATGAATGGCATAAAACGAAAGGAAAACCAAAACTTAAGTAAACGATTATAACAAAGTACTCTCTCTCTCTCTCTCTTCTCTCTCTCTCTCTCTCTCTCCTAGTGAATAAAAATATCATATCTTTGGAAAACAACAATGCTACAAACCTCCAAAAAAAAATACAACTTTTACTGATTTGTGATTGGTTCAAGAAAAAAATAGAAAAATAAAAATACATGATTAGTCCCTATCATTTTAGGGGTCATGGAAATCCTCAACTTTGAGGTCCCAAGCATTTTTGCTTTGGAAAATTCGTCTGGGGAGTAGTTATATATGTAAGAATAAATAAAGAAGTAAGTAGAGTTGTTATTAGCATCAAAGGTCAGTAGTGTGCGTATAGCAATGGGGAGGCTGTTGAATTACTTGCTTCTTCTTCTTCTTGTTCTACTGGTGGTGGTGTTACAAGTAAACTTAACATGTGCTGGTGGTGAAGATAGTAGTACTACTAGTAGTAGTAGTAGTGCTTTGTTTATCTTTGGAGACTCAACAGTGGATCCAGGGAACAATAACTACATAGAGACAGTACCAGAAAATAGAGCAAACTACAAGCCATATGGTCAGAATGGCTTCTTTCAACAATCCCCTCCTACCGGTCGCTTCTCTGATGGCCGGGTCATCGTTGACTTTATTGGTTTGTACTCATTTTAATTAATCAAATTATTAATTCATTAATCAATATTAATATTATCTGCTCCTTCCTTCATTTACTTGCAAATATTAAAGATATGTTTGATTGTGTTTTCGTTTTCTTTGTTTTTGTTTTATTTTTCCTGTTTTTGAAAACAAAATTTTTGTAAAATACCAAAATGCCAATCGGTTTTGTGTTACTTTTATTTTTGTCTAAAATCAGTTTTTTTTTTTTTTGAAAACTATGATTGGATCATCAATTTGTATAGGAATCTGAAGAGAAAAAGTAAATGAAGTAGAATTAATTTCTTGTTTTGCTTTTCCATTTCAGTTTCCTTTTACTTCACATATCATTTTTTTCAAATTTAAGATCAAAAAACAGCCAAAAAGTTAGTTGTTTAAAAAAAAAATCATGAAAATAGTTTTTAGAAACAGTTTGTTAAACAAATTTTGTGTTTAAAAAAAAAAATAATAATAATAAAGCACAATCAAAGAGTCCATAAAATACTTTAAAACTATACTTCAATTAATTTTACTTTTTTGGGGGTGAATTCTTTATAATATCTATCAAAAATCATGCTTAATTTGAATACATCTCCATAGCATGACTGCTATGTATGCTCATTTAATTATAAATTATTGATTATTTGATATTTTTGTTCATGATTAATTAGTTATTAGTACTGATTGCTTGCTAGAATAATATCTTTCTTCTCATTAATTTCTTCCAACTCATCATAACACTTTATTATATGTTCATATAATTTCCACAGCTGAATATGCAAAGTTGCCCCTGATCCCTCCATTCTTGGAACCATCTGCTGAATATGTCAATGGTGTTAACTTTGGCTCTGGAGGTGCTGGCATCCTTTCTGAGACCAATCAGGGTTTGGTATGAATTTGACTATTTTTCACATCTTTATCTTATGTCTAAGAGTAATAGTATACAAATAATTTTTTTATATAAAATGATATAAGTTTGAAAAAATTACAGTTACCTCTTTTGAAATTTGGAGAAAATATAGTATAGGTCATAGTTTTAACATAATTATATTGAGCTCTATTGTGTTTTAATTTTTATAACACTTAGTCCTATATTTTATCAATAATTTGTTAGTTATATAGATGAAAAAGTAATATTGTTATCTCTTTTATACGAACATGTATACTGTACTTCTTTTTAATTGTATTTTTGCAACATCTGTATTAGTTTCGGTCTATTTAATTTTACTTAAAGAGAAGTCAATTTAATTATGTCAAAATTGTGAAACCAATTGTATTTTTTTCAAACCTCAAGGTAAGCCAGTGTAATTTTTTATGGTCTTTTTTATTTCAAACCAAAACATCTAGATAGCTCATAATATGAAAAATGACAAATTATATTGACCTCACTTGAAATTTGGTAAAATTATGACACATCCCACAATTTTAATATAATTGTACCAACCTCCATTAAATTTCAAATTACGTAATATTTTATTTCAGTCTATTTAATGTCCGTCAATTTTTAACTATAACATTATTTTATTTAACTCTATTAGTTGACTAACTTTGACGGAAGTGCTAGCGTAACTATGTTAAGATTATGAGATTTACTATAATAGTTTCAAATCTCAAGAGATGTTAGTGTAAGTTATTTTATAAATATAATTGCCATTACAAACTGTAGGAATATTTATACACAGTGGATTAGCAAATTAAATCCATATCTGAATATCTTGAATCCAAAAATAATGAACTTGATGAGTGAATCACGTGCTTCCGAATCACCAGTTGGAATCCCAACAGTGGAGTGATACTACAATGCGAGCATCACCCACACAACTCACAATACAAAGGCCTGTTTTCTTCAATGGCAGAGAGATTGAAAGCACATACACAATATTATGTTTTGCTTCCTCAACTCACTCTCATAATAATATGTATATTAATAGATTTAATATATAGAGATATGGGTAACCACCCATCCTTATCCCAGATAAGATGGGATGGTAAGTTATCCTTATCTCTTAGGATAGCTCTGAATTTAAATTCAAGTTAAATTCAGATGAGTCTTACATGGGTCATGAATCATGCCACCATGAGCGCCCAAACTTGGGTTCGAAACTTGACCCGTTTACCAACATCTCCCACTCACACATGGGTTGGCATAACGTTGTTGCATCTCTATCTTAATTAGGAATGGCAACGGGGCGGGGCCGGGCCGGGCCGGGGATCACACTCCCTGTCCCCGATCCCCGATGGTAAAATTTTCCCCGTCCCCGGCCCCGATCCCCGACGGGGATCCTATCACCGCCTCCGTCCCTGCCCCCTAACGGAGATCGGGTTTCCCCGGTCTCGAAATTCCTCGGACCAAAAAAAAAAAAAAACAAACACAGAGAGAGAGAGATCTACAACATCATCAACATCATAAACAACATTATCAACATCATTAACAACATCATCAATATCAGAAGGAGAGATCTAATTGTAGAGAGAGAGAGAGAGAGAGAGAGATCTGCTCGTTGTCGGAGGTGGCGTCGATTCAGACCGTCATCCTCACATCTCTCTGCTCGTCGTCGTTGTCGGAGGTGGCTCCCGTCGTTGTCGTCGTAGTCGGAGGTGGCGTCGTCAGAGACGAACCGTCTCGTAGTCGGAGGTGGCGTCTCAGACGGTGAGGAAGAGAGAGAGAGAGTAGAGGGAAGAGAGAGATGGAGTAGCTATGAAATGAAACAAAAAAAGTGAAATGAGAGATGAAATGAGAAGACGGAAATAAAACAGAAAATAAAAATATATATATATATATATATAGTTCAGGGAACACACGGGGCGGGGCGGGCCGGGGCTTGGCCACTTATCACCGTCCCTGGCCCAAAATTGGTCGGGGATTCATTTTTAAATACCATCTCCGTCCCGTCGGGGCTATTTTTCTGGGAAAACCCATTCAAATCGGGGTCGGGGGATCGGGTCCCCGTTGGGTCGGTTTCAAATTGCTATCCATAATCTCAATCTGTCCAAATTTCACAAACTCATACTAGCCAATGGACCGTGCCACCGCTGAGAACACTTGCATGGACATCAACCCAAAGATAACAAAAATAGTGTCTCATGTACCCCAAACCCATCTAATTACACGGGTCCAAAACATCTCTAATCCCTCAAAGAGCATATTTGACCCTCTCAAATCTTACAGTATATTTACACTCAATCGCATCCCATATAAACTGATGTGAATTATCGACGGTGAATATATAATCGAGGTGTAGAACTAAATGACCTTCCTTTGCCCTCATGTCACTTAATTCAAAACTGACCGCTTTCCCATGATGTCCCTTAAGGCCGAATCATACATGACCGCAAGCAACACACCAAAGTAGCAGAATATCAATTCCTCACCTCATGACATAGTCAAAAGTCACAAAGGGCACATTGTAAGGTCATTGTGAAATGGCCTTCAGGACTCACACGGTAAAGAAGCAAGGATCCATTCTCTCACCTCACTAACTGGTTGGCAAGCACATGCGGCATGAACGCATGCTACGGTGGAGTAACTCTTCTAAAGAGTGATGTTAGACTCTATACACCGTACAGATCTTAGTCTAGTCACTTTGAAGCGCACAGGTTGCTTTAAGCGCCTAACCCAAATTCTCTATTTGTTCGCTTCCAAAGCGACGAATGAGATCTTGCATCTAGCTATACATAACAGGCACATCGTGGGCTATGTGGGTAATACTTTCCAACGTTGATCCTTAATAAGACCTTATCTTGGCTCCAACCAAGGCGACATAAATTGTGGATGACTTTGAGCTCCTCTCAGCTCCAATCTATAAACCACTAGTCTCATCATTGCTCGCTGTCAAGCGCCAGAGGCGACTGCTCATGTGAGTGAGCCAATCTTGCCTACTAACATCTAATTTATTTATTCTGTGTGCTAACTCACAAACCATATCAATAAGCAGTAAACAAGTATGTAAAAAAAAATATGAATACAGATGGTATAAATATCCCATAAAGTCAAATACATAAATTAATTGTTCAACTGAAACCACATAAATCACCACATATGAAGACCTAAAGCCCCAACATGAGTAATATAAACATCTCTAGCAATAGGCTTAGTTAAAGGGTCCGCAACCATGCGACTTGTAAAAATGTGTTCTAGAATCACCTCCTTTTACGCCACAACATCTCTGATGAAGCTGAACCTCACATCAATATGTTTGGTTCTACAATGGTACTTCGGATCTTTAGCATAAGCAAGTGCAGCCATGCTGTCACAATGGATAGTCACCTGGTCTGAAGCATGTGTGACAACATCCAAATGTTGTAAGAACCTCCTCAACCAAACGACCTCCTGAATAGCAGTAGAACAAGCCGACAAACTCTACCCCATTGTCGATAAGGCAATGTAGGATTGCCTCTTACTGCTTCAAGATATAGTACCATTGTTGAATGAGAAACATATCCAGAAGTAGACTTGAGCTCGTCTAAGTCTCCAACCAGTCAGCATCACAATGGCCAACCAAACGTAGATAAGAACTTTGGTAGCACAACACGTAATCCGTAGTCCTCTTAAGGTATCACAGTATTCTCTTGACCGCTATACGGGCCATCTATCTTTTCTCTTCTGGAGTCTTTGGACCCATATCAAGGTTTAGGGTCTCGCCTTTCGTAACAGGAGTGTCAATGGGTTTGCAACTCTGCATCTGGAATCGCTCTAGGATATTCTTAATGTAAGTCTCTTGAGACAAACTGAGAAGTCTCCTAGGGTGATCCCTAAGGATCTTAACTCTGAACACGTAGCTTGCTTCACCCATGTCCTTCGTCTCAAAAGTAGAGGACAACTGCTTTTTAGTTGTGACAATCATTTCCATGTTGTTCCCAGCTAATAGTATGTATGTCATCCACATATAATGACAATATGAGAAAAGTATCCTTATAACGTTTGACATGCACACAATGATCTTCATCGATCATCATAAACCAATTGGAAATAATGGCTCGATAAAATCTTAAATTACACTATCTAGATGATTGATTTAGGCCATAAATAGATCGCTGAAGCTTGCAAACTTTGCGCTTCTAATGCACTACCATAAAGCCCTCTGGTTGATCCATATAGATCTCTTGATCAAATTCTCTATTGAGGAATGCAGTTTTAACGTCCATCTGATACAACTCCAAGTCCAACTGAGCTACTATGGCCAGAATAAGGCGAATAAAGGCAAACCTCACAACAAGTGAGAAGGTTTCCTTATAGTCTACACCCTCTAATTAGGTATAACCCTTTGCCACTAGGCAAGCCTTATACCTTTCTATGGAACCATCCGCCTTGCGCTTGATTTTAAGAGCCCATTTGTTCCCAATAGTCTTGGGCCCTAGCAGCAAATCAACCAAGTCCCAGACATGATTTTTCTTCATAGACTCCATCTCTTCATTCATTACAACATTCCATTCTTTACTAGCAAGAGATGAAAGAGCCTCATTTAGATTCTTAGGCTCCATCTCATCACTCGAAGTAATCATGAATACTTCCCCTTCAATCTCAAAACAACGACGGGGAACGACTCTATGCCTACTTTTATGCAGTTGAGGATCTTGAGAATCATCTTTCATTGGATCCAATCCATGGACAGGAAAATCACTCCCACTACCCCTAGGAGCTTAAGGAATTTCTTCCTCATTATTTACCTAGCTATTAGGTGCGTCATCCTGTAGATCCTCCATCTCACAAAGATTCACATCTCTAGTTACTTCACCTCTGCTAGGGAAATCCACATCTTGTGACTCAATTTCAATCACACTTCCATTCGACTGCTCCCCAACAAACACATAGCCCTTAGAATGCTTATTATAACGAATGAAGATACACTTCTTTCCTCTAGGGTCCAACTTCCCAAACTTATGAGAAGCATTGTGTATGTAAGTTGCCGACCCCCACAGATGCAAATTTCCCAAATCAAGTTGTTCTCCAATCCACATCTCATATGGGGTAGAAGGTACTGATTTGGAGGGCACATGATTAAGGATGTAGGCCGCAGTCAATAAAGGATCTCCCCAATAGGAAATGAGAAGATTAGCTTGCGCCATCATCAATCTAACCATGTCTAGCAATGTGCAATTCCTTCGCTCCGCTACACCATTTTGCTGCGGAGTGCCAGGAATTATTAATTGCCTAATAATTCCTTTTTTCTTCACAAAGCATTTTGAATTGCTCAGATAGATACTCGCGTCCACGATCAATCCTTAGAGTCTTAATGCTCTTGTCTAATTGATTCTCAACTTCATGAACATACTGTCTAAAGCAATCCAATGCTTCTGACTTGTGAGAAATCAAATAGACATAGCCATAGCCATAGTGCATATAATCATCTATAAATGTGATGAAATGAGGTGTTTCATGCCTTGCCCTCACATTTATTGGTCCACAGATGTATGAATGAATAAGTTGTAATAGGATAGATGGCCTTTTGGCTTTCCCAAATGGTTTCCTTGTTGATTTTCCAGCAAGATAGTGCTCACACATGGGTAAAGTGACTCTAGCGAGTGGACCTAAAAGACCTCCTCTAGCCAATCTAGTCATCTTGTCTTGTGCAATGTAGCCTAATCTAGCATCCATCTTATATAATCATTATCACAAACATATGCAATACAAGAAACAACCGTTAGCATTATTATCAAAACTAGAATCATCCACATCTAAAATCAATAAACTGTCTGCAAGATAACCAGAACCATAAAAAACTGTGCCCAAATAAATGCTAACATTTTTATTCTCAAAACGAAAGCTAAAGCCTAAGCTCATCATGCTAACAACTGAAACTAAGTTTCGAAGAACATTGGAGCATAAAGAACATTATGAAGATACAAGGTGCGCCCCTATTGCATCTCTAGTTTGTACGTGCCAATACCAAGCACCTCTACAATAGACTCATTCCCTATGAAAACTAATCTGTTTCCAGCAGGCACACAATGATAATCCACAAACCCTACTCTGCTCCTCGCAATATGGTTTGTTGCTCCTAAGTCTACAACCCACAAATAAGGAGAATGGGCAATTAAAGCTTGACTAGATACAAAGCATTCAATGCGAGAACATAAGTAAGAGAGTACCTTCTTCTGCTCAGGACAATTTCAAGCAAAGTGTCCTCTTTATTACAGTTAAAGCACATCACTATAGACTTTACTTTTTTGCCATCTCTCTTACTCTTGCACTTAAAAACTTTAGCGCCATTGAGCTTCAGTGCAACAGCTCCTGATTTCATATGAGCGCTTGGCTTTTCCAAAGCGGCAACACCACAATTTTGTTTGAGAGCTTCTCATATATGAAATGCAATTGGTTTACACACAAACTCACTAATCAAGTTGTCGTGCATGCTGCTTTGATCTTTCTCACGTCAAACTTGGCAAGCGTCAAGATCACAATGATATTGAGTTGTGTTTCCCTCTTCAGGTTCAACCATCATTTCGTCAAGTAGTGCAGAACCTCATGCTCATTGAGGAGATATTGGATCTTATGGCGCCAAATGTCAAAGTTATCACCGTCCAATTTCTCTTCCTCAGTCAAATATGCCAAAACTGTCTTAGTTGCCATATCTGAATATCTAGGAAAAAATGCGCAAGGGATATTAAATATAGCAACAGATAATTATTTTGCAACAAAAGAATACAAATTAAACAATAATAACATTACACAAGTTACAAGATTGAAAATTTGCTATGCTCGTAATTATCTCTTGCGCCACTAGTGACAATTATCAATATTTAATTTAACTCTATGCGCAAAATTGGGCTATCGTAGAGAATTCATAAATTCTCTCTCAAAAAAAAAACTACCACTACTTATGGCATGTTAAAAAGCAACACACTATTATGTTTAATCATGGAATTAAAATAATTAGAATATAGCATTCAACATCTTGAATCTAAACATTCTATTAATTCTATTCATAAATAAAGAACTAAACATGCTGTTTTAACTTTCAGAATATGCCATAAAAGTGTTTAATTATTTCTATAATTTTTTCTAAAATTTTAAGTAATTAAAACTGCACAGAAAATCAGAAATAAATAACACAGAATCTGAAACAATACAAAATTCATACCAAAAAATAAAACATTATTCCAATAGTGTACTGTAAAAATTTCAAATCCAAAATCCAAGTCATGCTATTACGAGTCTAACGATACCAGCCATGCTTCAATCAAAATTATAACGAATAATATACAAGCAATTAACGTAGTTTTTAAATTAAAAAAAAAAAAACAAATTGAGCCATAACAGTCCCATCGCCTGCATCAACACTTACCTCAACAACTTGCATCAGCAGATTGTATCAACACAAATGTTAGCACACGTCAGGTCATGCATCAGTGCTTAGAAGCACGTGATGGTGACTTTGAGCGCATGGGGCCCACGCGCCAGCTCCTGAACTCCGTTTTGGCTCTATTTTGGCACTATCTGACTCGATTTTTCAAGGGGAATCCAATGGCGGTCTCAGTTTTTTATTTTGACAAGTCTAAAATAGGTAGTGTAATCCACACTCTCTCTAGTGAGAGTGGGATGCGCTTCATCGTCTACAATGAACCAGCAAACATAAAAATGAACCTAAATTAGAGTTTACGAAGCATGAAAAAACAGAATGTAATCAAAGTTTCGAACAATAAAATAGGTCTCCATTTTTCTCCAAATCTGACCATTCAATTTTAATGAAACTTTGTAGATATCCTTTATATGATATGAACTATAATATATATGAATTTCTAGGTGATCGAAGATGGTTTGAAAATCATTAATTTTCTTGCATGAAACATACATGTACATATTTAATGATACATATATATAATGACAAAAACACTCATATTTCATGCATAAAAAATTACGAAAACACTCAAGAATATTTATACATAGCGGATTAGCGGATTCAATCCATATCTGAATATCTTGAATTTAAAAATAATGAACCTGATGAGTGAATCACGTGCCTCCGAATCACCAGTTGGAATTCTAGCAGTAGAGTGATACTACAATGCGAGTAACACCCACACAACTCACAATACAAAGGCCTGTGTTCTTCAATGGCAGAGAGATTGAAAGAACATATATTTTTACCCACAATATTACGTTTTGCTTCCTCAATTCACTCCCATAATAATACGTATATTAATAGGTTTAATATATAGAGATATGGGTAACCACCCATCCTTATCCCAGATAAGATGGGACGGTAAGCTATCCTTATCTCTTAACATAGCGCTAAATTTATATTCAAATTAAATTCAAATGGGTCTTACATGGGTCATGCCACTATGGGCACCTAAAACCGAGTCCGAAACCCGACTCGTTTACCAACACAAACAAACCAAATCAAATTACACCAAACTAAACATTTATCTCCCACTTAAATAGGATCCATGGCACAAATCTTTTTTTTTTTGCTATTCTGCTCCATCAAGGACTATATAAGCTAAATTAGATAAATTTATTTATGCTTTAAAAGGCAACACCAAGTTAGATAGAATAGTGGGCGCCATAGGATGAGATGGTGGGAACTAAAAAGGGATAAACTAGAAATATTTAATAGAATGGATGAAAAAAGTACTTGGGACTTGGAGGATTATGCTAACACTATATAGAACTCGACGGTCAATTGTATAAGGAGAATCTCAAGGGAAGTCCTTGGAGAGTCGAAAGGAAAGTGACCCAACTCTAAGAAAACTTGGTAGTGGAGGGATTTGGTTCAACCGGTAGTAAAGACGAAAAAAAGTGCTTTAAAAAGTGGCAGAATGATAGGATTGAGGAAAACCTTAAGAGATACAGATTGGCTAATAAGGAGGTTCAAAATGTAGTGAGAAAGGCTAAATTGAAAGCCTATGATAACCTATACACTAGACTAGATAGTAAGGAGGCACAGAAGTAAATATACAAATTTGCTAAGATAAAAGAGAGAAAAACAAGAAATTTTAATCAGGTTAAATGTAACAAGAGTGAGGACTTTGAGGTGTTGATGAAAGATGAAGAGATTATAGATAGGTGAAAGAGTTATTTTGAGAAGTTATTAAATGGGAAACATAGAGGAAGGTCAAAATGGAAGGAAGTAGCTAGCAATAAGGAAAACTAAGACTACATGTTTTATCGCAGGATTTGAAATTTTGAAGTGGAAATTGCACTTACGAAGGTGAAATCGAATAAGGCTTTAGGACCCGATGATATCCCTATTAAAACTTGAAAATGTTTGGGTAAGAAGGGGGTTGCTTGGTTGACTAGGTTTTTTTGGGTGGGTAGGTTAACCAGGTTATTTAGTAAGATTTTGTTGACTAGGAAAATGCCAGATGAGTGGAGGAAGAATATTTTAGTGTCAATCTATATGAATAAAGGAGATGTCCAAAATTACAACAACTATAGAGAAATCAAGCTGATGTGTCATATAATGAAAGTATGTGAGAGAGTGATGGAATGTCGTTTGCGAGATATAACAGAGGTGTTAGAGAATTAATTTGGATTAAAGCCCCAAGGTCAACAATGACAGCGATTTATCTTCTGATGAGAGTAATAGAAAAGTATAGAGAGAAGAAAAGAGACATTCGTATGATTTTTATCGATAATGAGAAAACATATGATAGAGTGTCTAGAAATATAATCTTATGGGTGTTAGAGAAGAAAGGGGTGACAAAAGACTACATTGATGTGATTAGGAACGTGTATGAAGATGTGGTGATGTTGAGAATACTGATCTTGATGCTAAAGCCACAACTAAAGCCACATCTCAAGCATTAGCCATAGCTCAAGCTGCAGTTAGAGCCTCAACATGTGCTCAAGCCATATCCAACTCATCAAGGCATTTAGAAGGCGGTTATAACCAACTGATTAGAGCACGTGTATAAAATAAATATATAGCATAATCATCTAGAATGTATTGGAGTGTATGAAGTGTTGTATATATATAGAAGAGATGATGTATCATTGTAATCAAGATTGAAAGTTCAATAAAGGAAATAGATAGAATCATGGTTTTCTTCATGGTATCGGAGCTTAATTCTCTTGCGGTTTGATCCATGGCTTCTTCTTTTTCTTCGTCTATTCCTGCAAATCTATCTCTGTTGATCTCCAATTTATCTTCGTTTATCATAGTCAAGCTTGACTCCTCGAATTTCTTGATCTGGAAGAATCGAACAAAGAACATTTTACAAGCAACAGATCTTCTTGGCATTGTTGATGGATTTTCACCATGTCCTGTAGTGAAGATCAGAGATGAAACAAGTACAGAAATTGACAATCCTGCATATCTACAATGGAAAATCATTAATGCACATTTACTTAGTTGTATCACTGCAACTTTAACTCCAGCAATTTACTCAACTATTCTTTATCTTCATAGTTGTTCTGAGGTTTGGTTTGCATTACATAAGCGATTTACTACTCTTTCTCGCTCTCTATGTTCATCAATTAAAGAACAAATTGAATAACATTGCAAAGAAGACTGATTCCATGGATGATTATCTTTCTAAAATCAAAGAACTAGTCAGTTAATTGGCTCTTGCCTCAGTGCTAATCGATGATGAAGATCTGGTTCTCCTTACCTTAAATGGCCTTCCGAATGAGTATGATGCATTCAAAACAACAATTAGAGCTCGATCAAAATCCATCTTCATGGGTAAACTATCTTCTTTGTTAAGTTCTGAACCCATACATATTGAGTCCAAGCATCGCAAAGATCACACTGAACCAACTGTGGTTTTCTCCTCTATCAAAGGCCAGAACCAGAATTATTCTAGAGGTTATGGAGTAAGAGGCAGATTTTCCAGAGAAGGTAGATGTGGAAGATCACATCAGAATTTTTCACATAATTCTTCTTAAAATTTTTTAGCCTCTCAAAATACTTCTAGTTTTTCCAGAAATTATAATACTTGTGGTTCTTTCAAAGGCAGAGGTCGATTCTCTTTATCTTTGGCTTGTCAAATTTATGGAGGACATGGTCACTCTGTCTTGGACTGTTGGCATCGTATCGATCCACAGCTTTGATCCTCCACCACCTCATCTCAACCAAACTCACAGAACTCTAAAGCTTTTGTTGCCTCTTCAGTTCCTTCTTCTTCTCCAGTTCCATGGTACCTAGATTCTACTGCTACTGATCATATTACTCATGATCTGAGTAACCTCAGTTGTTCTCAGCCTTATTAAGGATCTGATCATGTTACTGTAAGCAATGGCAACACAGTTCCTGTTCATAATACGGGTAAAGGATTGCTTCCAACACCTCATTTCACTTTTAAAATGAATCAAATCTTGTATTGTCCATCTATTTCATCTAATCTAGTTTTTGTTCACAAATTAGCTAAAGATAATAATTGTCTTATCACTTTTGATGCCTCTAATTTTGTGATTCAGGACAAGGACTCGAAGCGAATTCTTCATTAGGGTACTAATATCAATGGATTGTACCAATTTTATCCTACTTTTGTTGCTGCTATCTCACCTCATCTGCATGCTTATCACAGCTTTTCACATGCTTCCACATCTGTATCTGAGTCTGTTTGGCATAATAGATTAGGCCATTCATCAGTAATAAAATTCAATCATTTGAAATCATTGTTGTATGTTCCTAACAAAACATCAATTCCTATTTGTAGTAATTGTTGCATTGCTAAAAGTCATCGACTTCCATTTTAGTTGTCAAATTCTACTGTAAATGCACTACTTTCTTTAATCCATAATGATGTTTGAGGGCCTTATGCTTCCAGTTCTGGTTACAAGTATTATGTTCCATTTGTTGATGATTATAGTAGATTTACTTGGCTTTACTCCTTATCATATAAAAGTGAAGTGTATGACAAATTCATTGAATTTAATGCATATGTTGAAAAGCAATTCAACACTTCTTTACAAATCTTGAGAACTGATGAAGGTACAAAATTCTTCAATTCTAAAATGAAGAAATTCCTGAGTATTCAAGGAATTGTTCATCAAAGCTCTTGTCCATACACTCTCTCTCAAAATGGAATTGCTGAGAGGAAGCATAGGCACATTATTAAGACTATTGTTGCATTAATTCATCACTCCTTTCTGCCATTGCATTATTGGTTTGACGCCATAGTTGTTGCTACTTTCCTTATCAATAGACTGCCGTCAGCTAAACTTGAGCATAATTGACCATTTGAAATTCTATTTCACTCACCACCTAATTACTCCCTTTTTCAAGACCTTTGGGTGTCAATGTTTCCCTTGGCTAAAACCTTACAATTCTAAAAACTTCAGCCTAAAGCTATTTCATGTTTGTTTCTGGGGTACCATCCATTTGTCAAGGGTTATAGATGTCTTAACCCTCTTACAGGTCGAATTTATTTTTCTAGACATATAGTATTCAATGAAAGTATTTTTTCTTTTTGCCCAGTCTTCTTCCCAATCTTCCTCTTACATTTCTTTTTCTACCCTACCTGTCATTCAATCCTTTTTCTGGTCTTCCGCAACTCCTAATCAGTCCCTATATTCTTCATCTCCTTCAGCACCATCCTTATCTCCTCATGCTCCAGCTTAGAATTCTCCTCCTCATAGTTCCTCCCCTTCACCTCTCGTTACTCCTTCTTCTCTAGGTTTTAATATCCCTATTCAGTCTATTGCTATTCACTTGCCTTGTCACCACCTCACCTAGTTTCTTTTAATATATATCTCATGATCACTAGGTCCAAATTTGTCACTTCTTCACAATGTCTAGCTATTGTCTCCTCTTCTCTTTCTCTTTACTCAGACACAGAACCGCCTTCTTATAAAGAAGCTCTATTGTCTCCTATCTGGCATAAAGCTATGTTAGAAGAATTCAGTGCTCTTCAAAAGCAACACACTTGGACCTTAGTTCTTCTACCACCCGCTAAGAATACCATTGGATATAGGTGGGCTTTCAAGGTTAAAAAGAATTTTGATGGAACAATTGCTAGGCATAAAAGCTTGGTTACTGGCTAAAGGTTACCTACAACAAGAGGTTGTGGATTTTCAGGATACTTTTAGTCTTGTGGCCAAATAGCCTACAATTAGAATTTTGCTATGTCTTGCTTTTCATCATGCCTGGCCTCTTAAATAATTGGACATTTCTAATGCATTTTTTCATGGCCTTCTTGAAGAAGAGGTGTTCATGCTTCAACCTCTTGGTTTTTTGGATTCTTCTTCACCTACTCATGTTTGCAAACTTCAAAATGCTTTATATGGCCTGAAACAACCTCCCAAAGCTTGGTATTCTACTTTTTCCACTTTCTTGCTCTCTCAAGATTTCAAGAATAGCAAGTGTGACTCTTCCTTGTTCATTCACAGAATAGTTACCTCTGTGACTTATCTCCTTATCTATGTTGATGATATCTTGCTTACTGGAAGTAATTCTTCGCACATTCAATCTCTCATTACTCAAATGCATAGTGCTTTTTCAATAAAGGAGTTGGGGGATATTTCATATTTTTTGGCTATTTCAGTTCAGTCTACAACAATAGGGTATTTTTTTGTCTCAGGAGAAATATGCTACAGAAATGCTTCTTAAAGCTGGGTTGTCTAATTGTAAACCATGTTCTTCACCTATTTCTGTTAAACCTAGTATTCCTCATAATGCTTCCCTTCCATTTGATAATCCTAATCTCTATCGAAGCATTGTTGGTGCCTTACAATATCTTACCATCACTCAACTTGATCTGTCCCTAGCTGTTAATCAAGCATGCCAACATATGCATGCTCCTACCATTGGGAATTTTGCTGCAGTAAAAAGGCTTCTCAGATTTGTGCAGGGTACTCTCACACATGGTTTGACATTTACTCCTAGCACCTTTGATGTTCATGGTTTCTCAAGTGTTAATTAGGATGGAGACATTTATGATAAAAAAAAAAATCTACTTATGGGTATTGTATTTTTCTTGGCTCAAACCTGGTGTCTTGGTCAGCAAGAAACAAGCCACTGTCTCAAGGTCCTCCACGGACGGAGGTTGAATATCGAGCTTTAGCTCATACTGCTACAAAGTTAAGTTGGATTTCTGTGTTACTTACTGAGCTTGGTATCTCTTCTCCTACCACTCCTATTCTTTGGTGTGACAATCTTTCTACAATAATCTTGGCCTCAAATCCTGTGTTTCACTCTCTTTCTAACATATTGAAATCGATTATCACTTTGTGCGTGATAAAGTGCTTTCCAAACACCTTACCCTCAAATACATTCCTACTATTGACCACCTAGCTAATATGTTCACCAAGCCTTTGGCTGTCTACAGATTTCAGTATCTCAAACACAAGTTCATGGTCTTCAATCTGCCCATTAGCTTGAAGAGAAATGTTGAAGATACTAATCCTGATGCTAAAGCCCCAACTAAAGCCATAGCTCAAGCTATAGTTAGAGCATCAGCATGTGCTCAAGCCATATCTAGCTTATCAAGGCAGTTAGAAGGCGCTTATAACCAACTAATTAGAGCACGTGTATAAAATAGATATATAGCATAATCATCTAAAATGTACTGGAGTGTATGAAGTGTTGTATACATATAGAAGAGATGTTGTATCATTGTAATCAAGATTGAAAGATCAGTAAAGGAAATGGATTGAATCATGGTTTTCTTCAAGTGACCACTATTAGATCGTTGACTGGAGAGACAAGCGAATTTTCAATTACGATGGGGGTACACCAAGGATGAACCTTAAGTCCTTATCTTTTTGCTTTAGGTATGGATGGGTTGACGAGAAATATTCAGGATGATGTGCCATGGTGTATACTTTTTTCATATGATATTGTGTTAGTGGATGAGACTAGAGAAGGAGTTAACACTAAGTTGGAGACTTGGAGAGGAGCATTTGAATCTTAAGGATTTAGAATTTAGGATAAACAGAATTAAGGTGGAATACATGAAGTGTAATTTTAGTAATAATAACAATGGAAACAGAGAAGAAGTGAAGATTGAGAATCAAAACTACCTAAGAGTGAACTTTTTCATTATTTAAGATCAATTATCACAACAGTTGGGGAGATTAGAGCAGATATGGTTTATAGAATTAAGGCGGGGTGGCTTAAGTAGAAGAGTGCATCTGGGGTATTATGTGATAAACGAGTACCTACTAGATTAAAAAGGAAGTTCTATAGAACGACTATTAGACCAGCGATGTTGTATGGGACGGATGTTGGGCAATTAAAAAACATGTAGATAAGATGAGTGTTGCTGAGATGAGAATGCTAAGATGGACGTGTGACAAAACTAGAAAAGACAGAGTTAGGAATGAGTATTTCATGAATGGGTAGGAGTAGCACCGATAGAAGATAAGTTAAGAGAGAATAGATTGAGATGATTTGGTCATATACAACGAAAACCAATAGAGGCAGTAGTGAAGTGATGCAATATAGTGACAGTAGAGGAAAGTATTAGAGGAAAGGACTGACCTAGATTAACGTGGGCTACTGTAATAAATAGCGATATGACGTGGGCTAACTAA
Organism: Camellia japonica; assembly: GCA_030407325.1. NCBI lineage: Eukaryota > Viridiplantae > Streptophyta > Magnoliopsida > Ericales > Theaceae > Camellia > Camellia japonica. The sequence goes on from JAPPVO010000003.1 coordinate 101,542,316, forward strand.
ATAGCTTTTGATAGAATTGAATGGAAAAGAAAGATTCATATAGTTGACCCCATTTGATAGGACTTAAAACTTGGTTTCGTTTGGTTTCGTTTGGTTTTTTTATCCTATGTCCGTTTATATCTTCCCCTCGCTTAACATTTTCATTTATGAAGATCATAATATTGTGGATAATTTTTATGTACAAAAATTATGTTGCAAATCATTTTCTTGTCATCTTTCATAAAATCTAACTTTCTACTTGTAATAATATAATTTATTTTACAAATTAATCCTCGCAAATAATTTACAATTTTTTAATTTTTTGAAATTAAAATGTAATTGTTGGTGGTGTGGCTAGTAGGTGATTGATCTGAAGACACAGTTGAAGAATTTTGAAGCGGTGGAAAAAGCATTAACAGAGAAGTTAGGAGAAAAGGGAGCAAAGAAGTTGATATCAGAAGCTGTTTATTTCATTAGCATTGGAAGTAATGATTATATGGGTGGTTACTTGGGCAATCCAACAATGCAACAATTATATCACCCTGAAGAATATGTTGGGATGGTCATTGGGAACTTGACACAAGCAATCCAGGTCAGCATTCACTCTTACAAGAAAACCATATTTGTCATCGAATTTATTTTATTGTGAGATAATAAAGCAATACAGATCAAAATAGAAATAATCCTTCAAAACAATTGCCTACTCTAGTCTAAATATTCAAATGAAGAAAAAGAATTTAGTATTTTCTGAACCCATAGTTTCATATATATATATATACTATTATACAAAGTCTACACATGAGTTGGTGTAAATTGTCACTTTTTTTTTGGTTTTTCAAACTATCCTGTGTAAATTGTCACTTTTTTTGGTTTTCTCAAACTATCCTCATGTAAGTGTCTAACTTCTTGCCTCATGTACTCATATCAAAATTTATAACTCCTTTACAGTTTCAATAGCCCACCCATCGAGTGTGTACACATCACTAATATATTATATAAAATCTATAACTGAGTTGATATAGATATATCACTTTTTTTTTCCTTTTTTTCTTTTTAATTTCTAAAAATAACCACAAGCAAAGTTACATAAAAATAAGAGCGATGATACCATAGATTGAATCTTTAACTACTTTGATTGTAGATTTCATAACACGATATTTTCAAGAGTAAATTATGGTAAACTTCTTAAACTATGATCCATTTGTATTCTGCTTCTATGAATTTCAAAACTCAACAATTAATAACAATTAATTAACTTGAAGTATTATCTTGTTACACTTAACTTCTATTAAGATTCTATTAGAGATTGAAATGAAATCAGATCATGTATGAAGTAAATGACACACTTGTTGAATTTTTAAATGTCCTTATTTAATGATCCCATATACACTTTACTACTAAGATAAAAGGAGACAAAATGCAAATGAGATCACCAAATTAGGACATTATTGTCCTAAAAATTAAATGTGTCATGTGTTGAGATTCTATTTAAATCCCTAACAAAATCTTAACAGAAAGGGTTAAGTGTAACTATTAAAGTTTAGGAGGACAAAGTGCAAATGAATCAAAACTTAAGAGGGTTTATTGCAATTTACCCTATTTTCATTTGTACAAGATAGTGTACTTACCATTCTAGTATATATAACTCCAGCATTGTACAGCTTTATTTGTTTATGGCCATGCCATGCCATGCCATGCCATTTCATTAAATTTTTATTTTTATTTTTGGTGAAGAAACATGAAATATTTTGATGGTATATAACAGTTCTCATCTTACTAATTGACTGTGAGATTAATACATTGCTGAGGCTATAATATGATTATTGGTAATGATTCGGAATTGTATGAGAAAGGGGCTAGAAAATTTGGGTTTCTAAGCCTATCACCTTTGGTTGCTTACCAGCACTAAGAGCAGCAAACCCTAAAGGCAATGAAGAAGGAGGTTGTTTTGAAGAAGCTTGTGCCCTAGCACTAGCACATAATAATGCTCTCAAAGCTGTCCTCACCAGCCTTGAACATATTTAAAGGTTTCAAGTATTGCAACTCCAATTTCTATGTCTGGCTTGAAGATAGAATTAATAATCCTTCTAAGTATGGTATGTGTATATTCCCTATGTCTCAATTCCTCAAATTCATCCTTTATTCTTCTAGGAATAATGTTAGATAAATTAATAAATTTACAATTTTTTATTACTTGCATGAATTGTTTATCACATATAAACATGGTAAAGATCTAAAGTTGAAAATGTCATGTGCAATTTAGATAATTGGGTTTATTTAGAAATGTCGAGTATTTAGAGGAAAAAAAAATACTTAGAAAAAGTACGTAGAATTTGAATGTATATTGTACATTTCAACTTGGATCACAACGAGATAAATCTGGTTTACATAATTTAAATTTTAGTACTTTTCTAAATACATTTTCTCAATACGTAATAGAGTTTCATTTGATTCTTCTATCTAATAAAATTGTTATAAAAACTAGACAATTAAATCTACCTATTTGAGCTTGTAATGCACTGTGGAGCCTATAATCATGTAATTATATGATTAAATGATGTGCATTCTTGCAAAGCATTATTATGATCATAATGAACCTTTGTAATACATTTAGTTGGAAACAGCATTGCATGTACCTCAAATTTTTTTTTATAGAAAAGTACATAATTTAATTTGAACACGTCAACTTTAAATCTACACTATTAAAACCTTAGCAGCCAATGTCAACTGCAAGAAGATCCCACACTCTTCCTCTTTCATCGTACTTGATTTCTTTCCCCAAAGAGGCTGGGGGCGAAGTGCAATTTTTTTACAAACTCAAATTTCCTTCAGATTTCCATTAAATCTGTAGTCTGATTTAAAATGTTGTTTTTAATCTGACTACCAAATTTGAAATGATTTGAAAACTTTTCTGACTATTTTTTCTGCATATATTTTTATTTGCGAAAAAGATAGATACAGAAGGGCACATCTTTCCTGGTCATGCAGCTAATTCAAGCCACATATGTTTATTTATTTATTTTTTTTATTGTGAAGGGTTCAAGGAAGGGATGAATGCATGTTGTGGAACAGGACCCTTTAGGGGTTTATTCACATGTGGAGGAACAAAGAAGGTGACAGATTACCAATTATGTGATAATGCAGATGATTATGTATGGTGGGATTCTTTCCATCCAACAGAGAGGATCCATGAGCAATTTGCAAAGGCTCTCTGGGATGGACCCCTTGACTTTGTTGGACCATACAACCTTCAACAACTCTTCTTCTTCAACAAGCTCACCAGTATTGCTGACTTGGTTGATGATCCTGAATCAGATACTCAGCAGATTTACTAATACATAATTAGCAACATGTAACCCCTAATGCCAGAGAGAATGTTACCACTTTGAACTTGTTTAAATAAAATATTTCTATGGTCAAATATGTGTTTTGTGTTGGTTTGGTTCACAAAGTTTTAACTTTGTCAATTTAGTCCTAAAAAAGTTTTAGTTTGAGTCAAATTGATTCAATTTCAAACAGTGCATTAAAATTGTTAATGAAATGGTACTACAACATTTTGTTACTAATTTTATCAACTTGTTTGAAATTGAGTCAATTTGACTCAAATTAAAAATTTGTGAAATAAATTGACAAAATTGTAACTTGAAGGATCAAAATGACACATAACGTATGCCTTAAGGACTATATGTGTATTTTACACTTTTGTATTATTATGGAAATGTTGTTTGTGACCTAGGGTCATGGGTTCGAAACACAAAAGTTTGTATACATGTGTGGGATAAGATTGCATACATCTAATCCTTCTCAGGCCTTACAGTAGTAGGCGTTGGGCTTCATTTTAAGCCATGCTTGATTGTGTAATAAATAAATCTATGAGTTCATCATACAAATATTGGTAGTCAGCTTATCTACTGAAAACGCCCTATTTCATGGGTATTTATGTTTCGAAGGGAAAGAAAAATCCTAAACACCACTAATGCATTCTCAAACATAGTTGTGGATCCAGGATAGTTGGCTCTATGATATAACTCCTTATGTTGTAATGTTGTTTTGTTTAATAAATCAGATTCTTATTTTTGCCACCCAAAAAAATATATATTAGCGCTCTTTTGTAGCAAAATAAACACGATTATTACATGTTAAGATTTCAGTAACTCACTCACTGCATTGTATTTAGCTAAAGCATAATGATGATCTATGTTTGTCAATGAATAACATTTATTGCATAACTCTTGTGAATGGAATTGAAGTAATATTTTTTTCGTATGATGTGTTTTAAATATTTAAAATTACTTATCACATGTTAAGGTATCAGTGGATAAACATAATTTCAAAGAGAGAATTGAGGATAGAATAATTCTTCTAAAAATGCAGAGAGAGACATGCACACTTAAATTGAATTGCAAATAAGCCATATGGTAAGTGAGGTAAGTCATACTAAATAAAACAAAGCTAAAAAAGGCAATAATAACAAGCTTTCATATGAGAGTGCTATGCTACCACATTTTAGTGGCTATTTAACATGACAAAAATAAAATAAAATACATTGACTAGACAAAATTTTAGTGGCTATTTACCACGGAGTGAAAAAAACCAATAAAAAGGGAAGGAGATTCACCCTCTCTCACTTGAATGAATAAATTTATTTTTCATTGAACAAGTCTTGTAGTATGTGACGTGGAATTCACTTTGTGAGTAATTTAGGCAAAAACTTTGTTGGTGTCTATAAGTTTTTTTTTATTTTTTTATTTAGGGTAATTACATACCAATGGAATTTTTTTAAAAATATGATGAAAAACTCTATAATTTTAATTATTAGTATTTATAAAAAAAAAATACTAATTTGTAATTATTTTTTCAATATTCAATTGATTTGATTTTTTTTTTCTGAGTTTAGATATGAACACTTTCTTAATTATAGTTAAATATAATTTTATTTCTTAATTTTAAAATTATACATTTGTATTACTCTCCTATTGATTGAAAATAAAATAAAAATAAAAAGATAAGTGAGGGCCGAAAATGTTCTTTTACCCTCTAATCTAGAGGAGAATTTAGAGTGCTGCTAAATGTCCCTACTTTTCTATTTTGGACCCTCCCACTTCTTTGACCTCCCATGTTCTAAAAGTGTTATCTCCCTATATTTCGAGTAATTTTATTTTCACACACTAATTTATCGTTGTGTACACACTTAATGAAACATGAGTTTAATGACAATTATACCCTAAAACAAAATTACCATAATAGATATCAAAACACAACCTTAATATTAAATCAAAGTTTTCTCTATACATATATTTTAAAAACAAAAAATCTCAGTGCACATCTTTTGATTAAAAAAAAATTAAACCCTGATTTCTCCATTATTTCTCACTTACTCTATTGTCCATCGCTTGCTACACACTCTATTGCCCTTTATTGCTTGCAAGCAATACTCTTATAACAACACTATCTACCTTCATACTTCATTGGTTATATCATTTTCTCATTAGAATCCACCATCATTCTTGATTTTTGTGATGAAAGATTTGCAAACCAATAGAAGTTCAAATTCAAGTAAAAATATGTCTGGTTACAACAATACAATGATAAAAAAAAGTGAGTTTTTTTTTTTTTTTTTGTACAAAAGTTTTTTTTTTTTTTTCATTTGCAATTTTCATTAGAAGAAGGTGTGATTGAATGGTGGTGGTGGTTAAGAGGGCTTGTTGTTCTTGACATAAATGGTTGGGTTTGTATCGGTGAGTGTCAGGTGTTTGATATTTGAGAGAGTTTGCCATTATTTTAGTTTGGTGGGTTGGCTTCAATTTATATACACAATGATGTCCATGTCTAATCCTAATTCGGTGGGAATTGTAATTCTTGTACAACTGGGCAACTATCTTTCTAGAATGAGATAGAGGGTATTTTAGTTAAAAATTAAAAATGCAATGTAGGTGGAGGGTCTTCAATAGAGTCTTCAATAGAGGGTTTTCACTGTGTCTTTAATGTGGGTGGAACCAAAAATGGGTGTGTGGAAACAGCAATGCTAGGTATCATGAAAAAATTTTCATGAAAATAATCATGAAAGCTTTGTGACCCTTGGATTACACTTAGAATAAAGCATCACACACTAATCAAGGTAATCCAAAGATCATAAATTTTTCATGATAATTTTCATGATAAAATTTTCATGATCCTTAACTTTTCCCGTGTGGAAAATAGATTTGGAATTTTGAACATAAATGTGGAAGAGGAGTTTAGGTGGTGTGTGTACAAAGATATGAGTTAAGGATATAATTAGAATATTTGGTGTGTAGATTGAGAACAATAATATATAACCAAATTGATAAGTGTGTGTACTGAGAAATGATATACATAGAGATAAATAGGTGTATAGAATTAGAATTACCCTTATATTTCTTTAGACCCAAGTGTATTTCCAACTTTACCCATTTTCTATGCCCCGTCACCCTTTTCCCTTCTTCTTCCAGTAGCCTTCATTTCCTACTATTTTCCCACTATGAGATAGGCATCAAATTGAAATTTGATGTTAAGACCAAATTGTAATAAAATAAAATAAAATAATGGGGGGTCCAAAGTAAACATGTAGAGACATTTAGCATTACCTCCCCATGAGATACAATAATCTTACAAATAAGGAATTGATAGTCCGGTTGGACTATCAGGCCGACCTACATTTTTTTAACAAAACAACGAACTACTTTATATATTGACCATAGAGTTCTATCCTACTTTCTAATCCCCTCAAACAAGCAAGGTCTTTGATCTTTCAATTTCAAAATAAAATCACTTTCCTTCATTCAAATGGGTTTTTGTAATTTTATTATTTTTATTAATAAAAACGTATAATTTTAAAGCTTGAAAAAATAAAATAAAGCATTGCTATTCAAGATAAAAAAAATTGGGCAAACTTCACTTTACCTCTATGTGGTTTGGGCCGGGTGCGGATTACCCCATGACATTCAAATATCACCACATAACCCCCTGTGGTTAATGGATTGAAGTGCACAGTTAACATCGTTAACGGCAGAGGTAAAAAGATTATTTTGCCCTTATATATAATCCTTGTTTACCATTTCTCATTCAACAGTTGTGCATTTGAGAAGAGTAAGGGTTGTATAAGAGAACCTAGAGTTTTAACCCCTTCAAATACGACGATCAAAACCCCTCTCCTCTATTCCAACCCTCTACGCCTTCCTATGATCGATGAGCCTATGTATCCGATCGCGGTTCTCATCGATGAGCTCAAGAACGAAGACGGTGATGGTTGAGGAGAAGGATGAGTGGCGAAGAAGGCAGTGGCTTTTGATGCAGATCGCCATCTCTATCGCAGATCTCTTTCAGATCTGTCTCAGATCTCTTTTCCTACATATGGGTTTTCAGATCTCCAAGAAGAAGAGGAGGAAGAGAGGTCGCGCTAGCAGTGGTGCGAGTCAACGGCATAAGAAGGATGATGAGGAAGAGGGGTAACGCGACCGGTACAAGGGTGGACGACGACGTAAGAGAAGGAGTAGTTGCACTGCTGTGAAGGGTTGTCCCAAGGCCAACTCTGCTTCTAGGCAACCTAGAAAACATAAGAAACTTAGTTATTTAGATCACCAAGAAGAAGATGAAGAGAATGGGTTGCGCTAGCAGTGGTACGAGTCGATGGCATAGGAATGATGAGGCGGAAGAGGAGTGGCGCTGCTGGGTGGGTTTAAGGTGCTAGCGATGGTATGAGGGTGGACGACAGCGTAGGAGGAGGAGTAGTTGCATTGCTAGGAAGGGTTGTCCCAAGGCCAACTTTGCTTCTGGGAAACCCAGAAAACATATGAAACTTATGTTGCGTTTGGTAGAGTTTTGTAAATATGATTTGAGAGTATGAGTTATATTTTGAGTTTGTGAGTTGTGAAATTATAATTTGAGTGTAGAAAATTTGTTTGGTTATGGTTTTTGAATAGAGTGTGGAATTGAGTTTTGAAAATTTGATTTGACATGTGAAGTAAGAAAATTTGTTTGGTTATGGGTTTTGAAAAGAGTTTTCAAAACTTAATTTAAATTGTTATAACTTATAACAAAACACACTATTGAAAATTCTGATCAACACTCATAACCAAACTTTTTTTAAAATTCAATTAAAAAATTTATTATTAACAGAAAAAACATTAATCAATTTTTAATTGAAAATACTACAAAGGAAATAATTTTTTTTCAAAATAAATATTCAAAAAATTTAAATCATAAATATTTAAATAATCTAAAAAATTTAATAAGTAGAAAATTAAAATAAATATTCAAAAATTTAAATCGTAAAAATTTAAATATTCAAAAAATTTTAAAAATTTGAAAGTTAATATTTTAAATTTAAAAACAACTCTACATTCAAATCGTAACCAAACACATAAAACAAAACTCAATTAAGAAATTATTTTTAAAACTCATAACTAAACACATAATTCGAAACTCCATACTACTTTCACAACTCTATACTCAAATCGTAACCAAATACATAACAAAAAATTAAAATATTTAAAAATATTTTTATAAAATAGAGTTTGAATTTATTTTTATAAAATATTTTAAAATTTAAAAAATTAAAATCATAGGCCTTGTTTGGTTTGTTTTTCTGAAAAAATTTTGGAAAAAATTCCCTACAAACAAATTTTCAAGAGAAATCAAATCAAACAAATTTTTTAAAAAAATCTCAAAATTTTGTTTGGTTACCTACTTCCCAAAATCATTATCTCTCTCATACACATCAAATCAATCACTTTTTTTAAAACTCTCTCTCCAAAACAATTTTCCAAAACCATTTCTGAAAAAAGGTAAACCAAATAAGTTTTCGTACTTTTTATCTCAAAAACTACTCTACAAACACAAACCAAACACACCCGTAATATTTTGAAATTAAAATATTCAAAAAATTCAAAAATTCAAAAAATCGTAACATATTTAAATATTAAAATATTTAAAATCTTAACAAGATTAAATATTTAAAAAATATTTAAAATTTAAAATATTGATTTGAATTGAGTTTTGAAAAGAGTTTTGAATTATGTGTTTGGTTATGAGTTTTGAAAAGTATTGATTATGTTTTGAATTGAGTTTTGAGAAATGGGTGTAGAATTATGATTTGAAAACTCAAAACAAACAACACACTCAAATCAATGGGTGAAAGGGTGATGATTGAGACCCCCTCCAATCACCACCCCCACCACCCCCACACACACGTGACGGGTGGTGATTAGAGGAGAAGGAAAAAAAGAAAAAGAAAAAAGAAAAAGTGGCAATCAGGTGAAGAGGGGATCAAAGAGGTGGGAAAAAAGGGGGTCCAAGTCATTATTGATATATATAGACTGTTAAAATCAAAGCAAAATAGATAGAAACAGAAAGAAATAGAGTGAGAGAATGAGATTGATGTGTCACCGGAGGAGTGGAAGACCAAATCTGGGTATTGGCCCTTTAAAAGTTGTAATTGATTGAACATTTGTTGAACTAAAGAAGAAGAAAAATATACAAAAATGATTTAGACCTTTAAAAAGAGAGCTCTAATGGAGCACTAATTTGTCTTCTTCCTCCCCATTTTTTGTCTTTTACTTCACTGTTTTTTTTTTTTTTTTAATAGGTGGACAGCTCATTAGAGCTGCATTGTAGCAGCTCTAATTAGAGCTCTACAGCACTTCCGAAAAATATAAATGCAGAAGAATAAAGAAAAATTTCGCCAAATTTCATGGTGCGGCAATTGTTTAATAGCTTTTCATGTATAATTTTTGTTTTTTTACTTTTTTCTGTTACCATATCTTGATATTGTCTCTTTTAAGAGTTTGTAATTGGTTAAACATTTGTTAAACTGAAAAATAAGAAAGAGAAAAATGTAGAAGAAGAAACAAAATTTTTGTCGGAATCCATGGAGTTACCAGTGGGAGTTTGTAATTTTACTTTTTTTTTTTGGGCAGAGGTTTCTAGATTTGGATATTGATGATGAAGATAAGAGTAGACTTTGGAAATTGATGATGAAGATGAGGATATTTTAGTTATTTAATTTAGAGGAAAAATTATATTTCCATGCCTATTTGCACATTAGGTGCGTATTTTACACGGGCTGTTATGTTAGATTGAAATGCTAACTGTGTACTTCAATCCATTAATCACAGGAGATTATGTAGTGATATTCGAATGTCAGGAGAGTAATCTGCACTCGACCCAAACTACAGGGGGTAAAGTGAAATTTTTCCTAAAAAATTAGACCCAATTTTTAAGCCTAGTAATGTGACAATCAATTAAGATATTAAAGGTAAAACTCTCTCTTATATTAACCTTCTATTTCATATCTTTTCTAATAATTAACCAATGGGAGCTTTTTTGATAAATCCTTTTTCTAAGAGCTTTATTCCATCCAACCTATATTCTTTTTTACTATTCCATTAGGTCCTATTTGAGGTAAGAAGACCAAAATACCCTTTTCATCTACTTATATTCCATTTAGTCCACATTATTTTCTTATGTTTCAATAAGTCCTATGGGTGACATAATTACCAAAATACCTCCAATGTGAATCTTCACATCCTATGGGTGACATAATTACCAAAATACCCCTAATGTGAATGTTCACACTGTCAATGTGAATGTTCCTATTTGAGGTAAGAACACCAAAATACCCTTTTCATCTACTTATGTTCCATTTAGTCCACATTATTTTCTTATGTTTCAATAAGTCCTATGGGTGACATAATTACCAAAATACTCCTAATGTGAATGTTCACATCCTATGGGTGATATAATTACCAAAATACCCCTAATGTGAATATTCACATCGTCAATGTGAATGTTCACACCGTCAATGTAAATGTTCACACCGTCAATGTGAATGTCCCTATTTGAAGTAAGAAGACCAAAATACCCTTTTCATTTACTTATGTTCCATTTAGTCTACATTATTTTCTTATGTTTCAATAAGTCCTATGGGTGACAAAATTATCAAAATACCCCTAATGTGAATGTTCACATCCTATGAGTGACATAATTACCAAAATACCCCTAATGTGAATGTTCACATCGTCAATGTGAATGTTCACACTGTCAATGTAAATGTTCACACCGTCAATGTGAATGTTCATATCATCAATGTGTAGGGGCTCGGCCCAGCCCGGGCTGGGGCCAACCCATGTAAAGCCTCGTGGGTGCTTGCCAAAATTCGGGCCGGGCCGGACCGGCCCACGGGCCAAAAAATTAGGCCTAGGCCCTAGCCCTGGCACAAAGGTATTCAGGCTTTGGGTGCCCCCGTGGGTCGAGCCAATGGGCTTGGGCCTAGACTTGGGCTTGGGTCGGGCTTGGGTGAGCCTCGCCATTTTTTTTAATTCTTTTTAATTTTTTCTCTCAAAATTTTATTATTTTCCACCAAAAAGATACCGGGCCTCTGGTGGGCCGGGCCTCGGGCCGAGCCTTAAATGGGCCTTATGCGGGGCGAGCTTCAAAGTGATGGCCCAGGTCCTAGCCCAAGTTCTCGGGCTGGGCTCGAGCTCGGGCCCAAATGAGCTTGCCCCGGGCCGCGGGCCAATTTTACACTCCTATCAATGTGAATATTCATATTGTCAACAGGTCGAACCCGCTCTGGGCCATGGGCCAATTTTACACTCCTATCAATGTTAATGTTAACATGTCAATGTGAATATTCACATTGTAAACGAGCCGAGTCCGAGGGCGGGTTTCGGACCACCTACGGGCCGTGGGTCAATTTTACACTCCTATCAACGTGAATGTTAATATGTTAATGTGAATATTCACATTGTTAACGGGCCGGGCCGGGCCTGCGCCCGGGCATCCGACGGGCCGCGGGCCAATTTTACACTTCTATCAATGTGAATGTTAACATGTCAATGTGAATATTTACATTGTCAACGGGCCGGGCTCGCCCCGGCCCAGGGGGAGCTTTGGACCGCCCACGGGCTACGGTCCAATTTTACATTCTTACCAATGTGAATGTTAAAATATGAATATTTACAGCCCGCTCCGCCCCGGGCAACGGGCGGGCTTCGGGCCGCGGGCCAATTTTACACTCCTATCAATGTGAATGTTAACATGTCAATGTGAATATTCACATTGTAAACGGGCCAGGCCGGACCGGGCTCGCGGGCTGGTTTCGGGCCGCCCGCGGGCCAATTTTACACTCCTATCAATGTGAATGTTAACATGTCAATGTAAATATTCACATTGTAACCGGCCGGGCTGGGCCTGGCCCGCAGGCGGGTTTCGGGCCACCTACGGGTCGCGGGTCAATTTTACACTCCTATCAACGTGAATGTTAATATGTTAATGTAAATATTCACATTGTCAACGGGTCGGGCCAGGCCCGCCCTAAGCAGCCCACGGGTCGCAGGCGGGTTTCGGGCTGCCCACGGGCCGCGGACCAATTTTACACTTCTATTAATGTGAATGTTAACATGTCAATGTGAATATTCACATTGTCAACGGTCCAGGCCCGCCCCGGCTCGGAGACGAGCTTTGGACCGCCTACGGGCCACGGGCCAATTTTACATTATTACCAATGTGAATGTTAAAATATGAATATTTACAGCCCGCCTCGGGCAACGGGCTGGCTTCGGGCCGCGGGCCAATTTTGCATTCCTATCAATGTGAATGTGAATATGTCAATGTGAATATTCATATTGTAAACGGGCCGGGCCGGGCCCGCGGGTGGGTTTCGGGCCGCCTACGGACCGCGGGTCAATTTTACACTTCTATCAACGTGAATGTTAATATGTTAATGTGAATATTCACATTGTCAACGGGCCGGGCCGGGCCTGTCTCGGGCAGCCCACGGGCCACGGACGGGTTTCGGGCCGCTCATGGGCCGCGGGCCAATTTTACACTTCTATTAATGTGAATGTTAACATGTCAATGTGAATATTCACATTGTCAATGGATAGGGCCCGCTCTGGCCCGGGGGTAATCTTGGGACCGCCCACGGGCCACGGGCCAATTTTACATTTTTATCAATGTGAATGTTAAAATATGAATATTTACATCATAAAATTGCAAACCGTTCAAAAAATATTTGTAAGGATATCAAAATTAAATATAAGGGCATAAGAGTCTAAAAAAAAGTGTAAATCAAGAAAAATGACTTTATGGAATAAAACTATACATACATGGGACTAAATGGGTTAATAAATTTCTTCATGAAATTTTTGGGTTAAAACACTTCTAAATGAGATTTATCAATAAAAATCCCTTAACCAATTATATCATTTACACATCATTAAGTCTAAAAATGAGTTTGTATATTATTTTTGGGCTTTGGTTGGTAGCTCAAAAATTAGTGGCCCTAATGACCCTAATTTCCATATCAGGTAAAAAAAAAAAAGAAAAAAAAAACAAACTTACCCAAACAAGAAATTAGGGCCATTAGGGCCACAGTTTTTAGGGCCACAAAACATTTTTCATTATTTTTTAATAAAATAATATAGTTAAGGGCATCTGTGCAATTAACCATTTTTTGGGACGTAATTGCAATTTGCAACGCTGTTATACGGAGCGAAACCTTTTTGTTTCGATAGAGCAGGGGCGGTGGTCTGGTCTTAGCTAGAGTAGAGAGCAAGAATCTCGATTGATACAGATATGGCAACGCAAGCGCAGCAACAACAACAGTGGATGATGAGCGCTCAGGCTCAAACCCATTATCATCCTCCTTCAACAGCAACACCAACTACTGCTTCTTCATCACTACCCTATCATCAACCCACCACTCTCGAAGAAGTCCGTACCCTCTGGATTGGTGATTTACAGTACTGGGTCGAAGAGTCCTACCTCCACAATTGCTTCTCTCACACTGGAGAGGTCATATTTCTATCTCTTTATCCTTCCTTATGCATTTCTTTCATGTTTTATTTCAATTCATTTAGGGCTTCACTAGTTTATTGTCTATTAAATCAATATTAGTGTTGTTGGAGATATGGGTTTTATTAGATTCGTATCAATTTTGATTGGATTCGATGCTAAATTGAGGTTTTATTGAGTTGTCATGCTATTACAATTCAAGTTATGTATAATGCACCAAACCAATTGATGGTTTGAAAACACCCAGGGCCGGCCCTGAGTTCGTCGGGGCCTAAGGCGAACTTCGGAAATTGGGGCCCTTTTATATTGAAAAAAAAATTCATGAATAAAATGATAAATTACAACTTTTTTATTTGTTTGTAGCTATAACAAAATTTACTTACACATATAATCATTAAAATTATAAACAAAACAATTTAATAAAACAAAATTAGAACAAAAAAATTAGGAAAAAAGTATTCAATTAAAATTGATAAAGACCTAGGTAAAAAAATTTGAGCAAAATTATTTATTCCACTAAAATCTAATAGATAAAGAAGGTAAAAATAAAAAATAAAAAAATAGGGCCCATATATTGTATGTATTATTTTTCTTGAGCCTAAACACTTTTTTTTTTTATATATATTTTCATTTTAATAAATATGGACCAAACTACACTTATAAATAAATATGGAGTAAATCATACATGGACCCAAAAAAATATTTTGGGCCCTTTAAATTGATCCTAAAACCAAAAAAAAAAACATTGAGCCTATAATATTTTACCAAATTTAGGGGCCCTATTTTTGGACCAAATTTAGGAGCCCTATGTTATATATGTTTATATGTTTTACCAAATTTAGGGGCCCTATTGTTTTTTTTTATTTATTTATATATTTTCATTTTAATAAATATGGGCCAAACACATTTATAAATAAATATGGACTAATTATATATGGGCCCAATAAAACATTTGGGGTCTTTAAATTGATCTTAAAACCCAAAAAAAAAAAAAAAAAAAAAGGTTGGACCTATAACAATTTTTTAAATTTGGAGGCCCTATTTTTGGGCCAAAATATGGGGCCTAAGGCACAAGCCTTACCTGCCTTAGGGCAGGGCCGGCCCTGAAAACACCTATATGGTTCCTGGAATTGTATAATGCATACATACTAATGAATTTTTTTGAAAGTTGTTTATGCATTGGTTCTAGATGTGTTGAAAGGGTACAGTATAATGGTTCATGATTACTAATGGGTGTGACTCTCTTTTTTGTTTTATTTCAATATCTGCATACCATTTGGAGTTTCATAATTCTCTGCAGATGTACTGTCTGTCTGCCTAAAGTACTGAACTTTGATTCTCATGTGTATTGTAGGGGCTTTTTGGTAGATAACAAGAGGGGGTTTAATTGTTAGGGGCTATGTTAATATACCTAAAGCTCTTCTATGCAATGTGACTCAGCATGTGCACCTGCTGATTGATTGATTGTATTGGATCTTCACAAATTGAACACCTGACAACTTGATTTAATATTATACCAGTAAAAGAGAATGAGAGGAAATACTCAAAAGCAATCAAACCATTGGTATCTTGTGCAACTCAAGTTGTTTGTAAAAATATTGCTATCAGCCAGTCTCTTGGAGCATTTATCTTACAATACTTGCTTACATATGTTGAGGATGAAAAAGAATAACACTAAATAGTGTAACAATACAGCAATGGTCGTTCCATGCCCATGGGTCATTCTTAACTTCAGCATAGGGCAGGGCTTGCAGGCTTAAACTTCTTGGATAGGGTTTCCCGAATAAAGACTACAAACAGATTGTTGGGATATTCTAGAATTGAGATGAAGGCTTTATAATTTTCAATAATATATATTTAGGAATATGCGTGACAGTTGACAAACAATCTTTGGTTCTTTTAAACTTCTGGGGAAATGTATGGAGTGGATTTTTGGCTGTTGGACCAAGTGTGCTATAAAGGCATGCTTGTTTTTCATAGTGAATAATTGAAACTGAAAATAAGTCTAAGGTTCAATTTGTGTAATGGTTTAGGATGTCAGAAACAAATTGGCAATGGTACAGAAACTTCAGGTTTTATTAAGAGAATGGCATGGAAGACATATGTTTGGAATCGCTTACCACATTCGAGGTCTTCATCGGAGCTTTAATTTGTTAGTTGATCAAATTTACAGTGGTATTGGTAAAACATGTCAGGTGGTGTTAGAGGGAAGTAGTCTAGCATGCGTTTTAGAGGACCATTAAAAGTTCATGTGCTTCCTTGGCATGAGGCATGAGGCGTGGTCTCTAAGGGACCTTATGTCTAGGTGGCAAGCTCTGAATAATTTTAGGAGACTCTTAGGAACCCATGAATTCTCTCAATGGGATGTATGACATCTAGCCTAAGGAGCTTTATGATTTTAGAAAAATATGAATAAATCTCTTGCTCTATAGGTTGGCTAGGGCATAGAACCCACGAGGGTTGAACTGCCTTGGTGAACCCAAAAATCTAGCTACCAAGTCATATAAACCTAGTTATCCCCAAAATTTGAATATATTTGACAGTTCGAAGCCTTTCTTCTAGCCTAGTTGGTGAGACTTGAGTTATGTTACGTGGACTCGGGTATAATATTATGTGTGGGTGTGTGTGCCAAGGAATCAGGCATCCCTAAATTCTTAAACTTAGGATATAGGGATATTTATTCAAAAATCGGGTACGGGTACATATATCCTGAACATTAACTAGGTGTTTGGCATCCCCTAAAAAAGACAAAATGTCACTGAAAAAGCAAAAAGTTAACATTATTCACATGTTTGGGCGGGAAAAAAAAAGGCTGAATGGATAGAGGGTAAAAAGACAGAAATGTTCTTGGTTTTGTCCCCTTCCAACAGTGCACTTTTTGGTGAAAAAAAAAAAACAATGCAACACAGTGCACTAGCGCGGGAAAAACACTGTCATGCACGGAAAGCATGTCCGTGCTTAGAAGGGTAGGAAGGTAATTTTGCTAGTTGATACAATATTTTAATACATATTTTTTCGTAAAAAGTCATAAAGTTATCCCAAACATACATATTTTTTTCTCTACTTTTTTAGTTAAAAATTGCACTTATATAGTACATCTCAAACAACCCCTAAAATACATTTAGACTGTATAATATTTTGATACAAGATTTTGTTGTCATTTAGGAATGTATTCAAAATTAAATGGGATTTAGATCGAAAAGGGTTTCTATCTCCAATACATGTGAATAATAGGTCATAACTTTTCTTCATTGTCAAATGTGAACACCTTCTTCAAATATTGTAAAATATTAGAGGATTTAAGTGTTTACTTTGGGTACATGGATGGATACATATCCCATACCTTTGCCATCAAGTGCTTTGCCCTTATGGTCGTGGCTTGACCTGACAAGGGGGGTTACTGAAACAACCATTGTCATGACTCATTAGATAGGAGATCCGTATGTTTGATATGCTAGCTGGCATGTTGTCGTCTTGGATTACATGTAATGGACACTGGCCAGGGTATATTATTTGCCTACAAGAAGCTAATATGGCAGCTGATACTTCGGTAAATATTGGATACAATCTTGATAGGTGGAGGGTGTGGAGTGGATGGTTTCTTTCTAGCATAGACAGATTCATTCTGACGATGCAAGAGGAGTTTCTCTTCCCTATCTGATTAATAGATTATGATTTACCCCTTTTTGCTTATTTTATTTAATTTGAAATAATTAATCTCAAGGACCTGTGTAAAATGTTTGTAGACTGGGAGGCAATGAAGACACTTTTGTCTGTTTTTCTAAGTTTTTTATATTTGTTCGATTTCAAATTTCGATAGAAGCATATTTTCACCAAAAGATTAGACACTGAATTTCACTTCTCAAAGTTTGAATTTTTAACTATATGCTTTTCCATCGTGAGAAATGAATACTTATCCGTTACAAGAACAAAACTTCCAAGAAAAAGTTTAAGGACTGCAGAAAATATATTAAGGTTAATCAACCTAGATGGTATTATGCTAGCCCAAACATAGTTTATTCAAATTGCTTTGGACCTTGCTTTTTGTGTGCACACATAGATTTTAATGTAACTGTCACAATTGGAAACTTATTTTCAATGGGTTTCTGTTAGCATTGGATTTCTTTTTAGGGAAAAAGACGCCAGGGCGAAGACATGGTGTTCATTTTACTACTTTGGACATCAATTATGATGGATAGGGCTTTCTTTAATGGCCACCTGTTTACAGTGGCACATGTTATCCACCTCTATCTCCTCCAATTTTAGGCATGGAACCTTTGGTGCACAGTTATATTTCTAGTGAGCTGATCTTTACACACGTTCACCCTGGAACAAGATGAAAGAAATGATTTTCACTAATGCATATAGCAGTTAGATTAAATGGATCACTGTCCTCTATGCAGGTGGTTTCAATAAAGGTAATACGTAACAAGATCACTAGTCAGCCAGAGGGTTATGGATTTGTGGAGTTCAATTCACATGCAGCAGCTGAAAGGGTTTTGCAGACATACAATGGGACACAAATGCCTGGAACTGAGCAAACTTTTAGGTTAAATTGGGCTTCCTTTGGGATTGGAGAAAGACGCCCTGATGCTGGGCCGGAGCACTCTATCTTTGTGGGGGATTTAGCACCTGATGTTACAGATTACTTGTTGCAAGAGACCTTTCGAACTCAATATCCATCAGTTAGAGGTGCCAAGGTCGTGACTGACCCAAATACTGGGCGCTCAAAGGGATATGGTTTTGTTAAATTTGCTGATGAAATGGAAAGAAACCGTGCTATGTCTGAAATGAATGGTGTCTATTGCTCAACTAGGCAAATGCGTATTAGTGCGGCAACACCGAAGAAGACGACTGGCTTTCAACAGCAATATGCAGCAACTAGAGGTAATATTCAATCTTATTGTAATAGAACCAAACCTAACTTGCAAATTGTTGATTCATTTGCATGTGAAAATTAATTGTCCGTACGAGGTTGTGATTACGTATTGTTGTAATCTTCTATATAATGTTGTCCTCTTGAAGCCTTAATCTTGTCCGAAGCTCTCTTTTCTCTTTCTAGTAAAGTGCTTTTTTTTGGGGTATATATGTTGATAAGTTTTTTTTGGTAGTGCATAGAATATATTTCAATGGGCCATTGGTTTAGTAGTTAAAACTCAATATATCAACTTTGAGGTTGTGGGTTCAAACATGAGTGCAGCCACTTTGTGCAATTAATGCCAAAAGGTTAGGTCTATAGCCGGATCTTCTTCTATCGGACCGCCATCCACTGGGGACTAAACTAGGTGTACGTTTCTTTTTTTATTTTTGTAGTATTATATATATATATATATGACCATAATGTGCCAGGTAGTGGGAATGTGAATTGCCTAATTGAAATACCTGTCACAGACACTTATATGGAAGAGACGTGTCATGTTGGACCTCGTGTCAGACACTGACATTCTGTGAACACTTCTAAAAATATGTCCACCACTTCTTCAATGTGTCTTAAAAAAATTTAAATAATAATATCAAACACTCTAAAGACACTTTGCGGACACTTCAATGAACCTTTCGAGCACTATTTTTATGATGAATCTCTGCATAGTCTGCATTTTTGGGAAAGTAACTCGTGCACTCTAAATATGTTTTAAAATATTTCTAAAGTGGATACATCACATATGTATTTCAATGTTCTATAATGTTTCACATTTTACATTTTAAGAATGCAATTGTTTTGTGAATGATATCTTGATGTTTAAGTTGTGAAACATATGACCTTTTAATTTTAATTAGTGTTATGTTTCATTTTTTATTACCTTTGAATAAATCATTCATATATTTGATTTTATAATAAATTTATAAAGATATAATTTTTTAACATGCCTCAAGTGTCATGCCTTGCCTTTTTATTTTTATTATGAAAAATGCCATGTCCACGCCATGTGCACAAGAATGTTTGACTAGAAGTTAAAAATGAAGCTTGGAAGATGATGCACATGACTGCTCCTGATTTAACTTTGAAATGCTTATTTATTTAAAAACTTGGCAAAACAGTAAGAATGCTCTGCATATTGATGTCAATGGATAATAGATATGTTGAGCTCCCTGAACACATATATCACAGTTGAGTGACTTGTCATTATCATGAAAAAAAAATTGAAGTAATATTGAGAACTATGTGAAATTTATGATGCAACTTGAAGGTGGTAAAACTGTAAAGGACAAGTACAATTATCAGTGACAAAGCAACAACTTCGATATTGACGTGCAAATGATGGAATAATAAAGAAGCTAAAGAGATTAAAAGAAGCGACATATTGTACAGCAAAATGTTGAACCTACTAATAAAATTGATGTACCAATAATAAGACGTTTGAAACAATATAAATACAGTATGTACAAGAAGTAAATGTTTTGTTGGCAATATCAAATGATATCTTGGTATGTTGTGATGTTTGTTGTTAATATTTTGATAATATCAAGGATGTAATGTTGTATTGGTCAATGACTTGATCTATCAATAGAGAATCGACAATTTGAGAGCACTGGTATAACTATCTTTCCATTTTCCATATGTATTGGATAATTGTTTTTTTGAAAAGCAAATATATTTTGGATGTATTAATACATATATACACATATTTACTACATATTATAATTCCTTGTATAAGAAAAAAGCTGGACTTCCAGATGCATAATTCTCACTCTTTAGTTGATTCTTTAGTACTTTGATTTATCAAGACGAATGTGCACTAATCTTACATTTTTTGGTAGCTTTATATCCACCTCCAGCTTACACGCCAGCAGTGCAGACAATTCCAGTGGATAATGATATTAATAACACTACAGTAAGTCCAACACTTTGAGTTATTTATGCTTCATAAGTTCCATTTTTTTTTATCTAATGTGTTTTTATTTTGCAGGTTTTTATTGGAAACCTGGACCCCAATGTCACAGAAGAGGAACTGAGGCAAATATTTTTGCAGTTTGGGGAAATTATCTATGTGAAGATCCCCACATCAAGAGGATGTGGTTTTGTGCAGTTTACAGCTAGGTTCGTCAGGCTTGTGGAATTTCTATTTGAATTGTTGGAAAAATTTAAAACGATAAGTTGAAAATATGAAAGATGTCTTGATTTATGTTCTCTCCCATCAAAACATTTTTTTTCCCTTTACTTATCTCCTCTCTCTCTCTCTCTCTCTAGGATGGGGATGGATTTATATTCTGTTTAATTTGACCATATGGTAATTGAGTTAAGTAGGTGACTTTATGGTCTCTTGTCTATTTTTCCCATGATATCTTGCTTTATTGTATAAACTTTACGTACTCCCACTTATTTTACCTCCCTATTTATTGTCTTATCATATTGCTTTATATTTCTTTGTGCAGGGCATCTGCTGAAGAAGCAATCCAAAGGATGCAGGGAACAATGATTGGTCAACAAGCGGTCCACCTTTCTTGGGGCAGGAGTCCAACAGCTAAACAGGTGAATCTTCTTTTTAGACTGCTCTAGTATAGTATATTGACATGGCAGTAATGGAGGAAGGAACTAGATATCGTTCTAGGAGATGAAACAAGGACTAGATATCGTTCTAGTAGACATGATTCATTAAATCCACAAGAACAACCTTGAATCCACAAGGAAAATAAAAAAGAATCTGAAAATAATATTGATTGAATGAATAAGTTACTCATGCCGTAGTCTTTACGCATGTATTTATTATAACCTAAACCTAATACATGTAGAATAAGTAATTCTAAAATAAACTAGGGAACTTTAAATTATTACAAACTAGGAAATCTAAGAGAATAATCCTAGTCAAAATTAAATTCCAAAATAATAAAAATATAAAAATTTTGAAACTCTTGTTTTACATCATTCTCTCCCTTTAGAAAAAAAAAAACCTCACCCTCGATTTACTATGAATCGAAACTTCATACGTTTGAGCTTGTCTTCATCTATCTTATAGTTAAGGATAATCTTTTCACATACTTGACTTTGAAAAAGTGTAACTCCTCTTGGGATGATTGTTGAATGCATATGTCGCATAAAGGATACTTGCTCCCATCTATGTGCATTCTCTCTTAGTTCTTTTAGGAAAGAACAATTCCTTGAATTCTTAAATAACTTAAGCAAGCAATTTTGGCATCTTCTTAAAAACCCTTCTTTTCATTAGTTCGGTCAAGGTCATAAACTTTTAGGACAAGGCAAATAACTAAGAGCATAGTCAAAAAGTGGTTGCACACCTTTGTTTTTAATTGCACTGCCCAATAATACAAGAACAAACTCCTGCGCTGTGGTAGCCTTCCAATTTTCCTCTGTTATTAAGCCATCAGTTGGTGAATAATTTGAACTACATAATTTGATCTCATCTTGCAATTTGACAATTTTTTTTTTTGTTTGACGAATCTTCACTTTCCGTAACAAGACTTCCAACTTTTGCAATAATGTCTTGGATTTTCTCTTGGTATACTTTCAAGACTTTTTCTTCATTTATTTCTTGGACATGAGACAATATAGATTTGTCTTCCAACGTAAGCCCTTCAAGGATAGTTTCGACATAAGTATTAATAGTATGGTGCTTAGGCTTGTATTTTTCCTCCAATAATTGCTCATAATTCCATGGCAAAAAATTCTCCATTATACGCCTTTTCATTCTTGACCATGAACGAATACGCACCTTGCCTTGTTGCTCTCTTGATGATTGCAAATCTAACTATCACCATAGTGCAGGACCTGTAAGCTTTAATAACACATACCTCTACTTTTATTTGTTTGGAATTTTCATAATTTTCAATATATATATATATACTAGTATCCAATCTAGAATATCTTAAAATGTTCACCACCACTAAATTTAGGTAAATTTTCATAATACCTATAATCTTGATGATAAGAAAAGTCCACGAGCTTTGGTTACGACCTGTCTGAAGGCAACCATGGTCGTGAACTGCCCCTCGGGGAAGACCTCGTTCTGACACCAATTGACACAGTGGTAATGGAGGAAGGAACTAATTATTGTTCTAGTAGACAACATGGGCTTGATATCATTCTAGATTAGATGTGATTTATTGAATCCACAGGAACAACCTTGAATCCACAAGGAAAATAAAACAGAAACTCTTTGAAAATAATGTTGATTAAAAGAATAAGTTACTCATGCCTGTAGGCTCCTAGGTCAGTTGAGCAAAGTTTCATCTTTTATTCTCGCTAGTGTGAAATCTATGAGCTTGACTAGGTTGGGCTGTACGGGATGAGGGGTGCTTGATTGGGTTGGTTTTCTTTCCAAATTTTGATGTACAGGATGGGTGGGATGAGGCTTCAAACATGGCATCAAAGACTTTTTGAAAATCAATGTATAGACCAGTAATTGCGTAGTGTAGTAAGTATAGATCAGAGCAGGCACATCACTTACGCATGTATTTATATTGAACTAAATCTAATACTTGTAGGATAAGTAATTTAAAATAAATTAGGAAACTTAAATTAATAAAAACTAGGAAATGTAAGAGAACAAGAAACTAGGGCTCTGTTTGTTTGTGTTTTTGAAATATGATTCTACATAGTGATTTCAGAATGGTGTTTGGAACGTGTTTTCAAAACACGTTTCCAAAACTCTGCAGAGTTCTCTGCACAGCCGTGCTTTTCAGATATTTTTTTTTTCAAAATTTTGCCTTACGGGACGTCCGGCCGGTTGACCGAAATAGTAAATTTTATTTTATTTTATTTTTATTTTTTATTTTTTATTTTTTTGCAATTGATTTATATAATCGAAAAAAACATTTTCTGAAATTTTTAAAATTTTTTATGTGCTTTAAAATAATTTTGAGTTGTATGTTTAGTTATGAGTTGTAATTTTTGTATCACATATCAATGTCCATCAATAATTCCCCACTCAAATCAAAACTCTTTTCAAAACTATTTTCAAAACTCTTTACCAAACAACATTTTCTACACTCAAATCATAATTCCACAACACACAAACTCAAAAATACAACTCATATTCTCAAATCACATTACAAAACTCTACCAAACACTACCTAAAAATTCTAGACTATTTAACAAACTCATAGTCAAAATCTAATAGCAAAATAATAAAAATATAAATATAAAAATTCTGAAACTTTTGTTCTGCTACATTACTCTTTCTAGGATTGTCTCTATGAGAGATTCAGCCAGAAGAATTTATCCTTTCCTACTGTTGCTTTAAATTTGATGCTCTATGTCAAAGCCAGAAAGGACATTATTAAGGTTCATGATTTTCATAAAGGTATTGATATCTTCATGATTTGACTGTTGTTTGGCAGTCATGATTGGTATGTAATGAGGTGTAATTGAAAAGACTCTTTCTTTTTGCCAAATGATGTTTCTGGTCTCTAAAAGAATATTCAGTTTATGCTAATTACTGCACAATTTTTTAATACTATGTGGTAGGAATTACCTGGTGTCTGGAGTCAGCAAGCAGATCCAAGTCAATGGAGCAGCACCTATTATGGTTACGGACAAGGTTATGATGCCTATGGTTATGGGACTACACATGATCCTTCATTATATGCATATGGTGCATACCCTGGTTACGCGCAGTACCCTCAACAGGTATGACGCTTTTAAAGAGCATTGTTTTTTCCCTTTTGTTGGATGTGCTGTCCAGATTGTTCCGCAACCTATATAACATACAACTGGACTGTTTTTTGATGCCTTATTTGTAGGAAAGTTAAAAAAAAAAATTCATTTATTATATACTTAGTTGTGGAACAATTAAAAGCATTGTAGGACACAGACCAAAACTATTAAACCTTGTTTTTCCTCGCATTTTTGTGATGAGGATATTTTAAGGAGGAAAGAACTGTTCAACTCAGAATTGAGAATTTTTTTTAAACATTGGATGGCCGGAGCCATAAAAAAAAGGGAAACAAAAACACCTAACACACACCTCTTCTCATGGTTTCATTACCCAAAGCATCCCAACCAGCTACAGTTAAATCGAGAGGGGCTGTTATCTCAGTATTTGTGACCTGATTGATAGATGAGGAAATAGCCTCCTTGGCCAATAGATCTGCACATCTGTTAGCTTCTCTCCAAACCAACACCAGTTGACACTGCCATTCTTTTTGCACGAGCTCTGCAATGTTATTGCAAATATTTAATTGGGTTTCATCAAGTGCAGTTGCTGAGTTGCTTTGAGAACCTCTGCCGAATCCGTCTCAAAGACTCTCAAGTCTCAAC
The DNA here is from genome assembly GCA_030407325.1 of Camellia japonica. Taxonomy (NCBI): domain Eukaryota; kingdom Viridiplantae; phylum Streptophyta; class Magnoliopsida; order Ericales; family Theaceae; genus Camellia; species Camellia japonica. The sequence goes on from JAPPVO010000003.1 coordinate 101,567,322, forward strand.
CTAAGAAGCATGGACACGGACACACTATACGACACGGACATGCCGATATACGTTTTGAAGAGTGTCGGACACGTGTCGGGAAAGTGTCTAAAGAGTGTCTGTGTCCGACATGAACACGATAAGGATACGTCACATTCTTGGTGCTTCTTAGGTCTCAACAAATACCTGATGATAACAGTTTTAGTTTTTAGATTCCTTCATTCATTAATTTCTTACTGTCCTGATAGCTAAGGGGTTTTTATTTACACGGATTTAGTGCCCTTTGCCTTTCCTTCCATCAAAAAGAGAAGAGATAATCAATTTCCTGTCTTCTGTTGATGTGATCATGATCTTCCTGAAATTCTTAATTGGGTATCAGTTGTGGAACCACCAGGATTCTTCATGGTCACCCTTCCTTGACACAACACCTTTTATGTTTGTTAGTTTTTGAAAAAAAACTTGAACCTTCATTTATCATCCTTTTATGTAAGGACCTAATATTAACAACTTCTGCTTCAGTATCTAACCAGTATCTACAAAATTGTTGCCGAAATTGTGGCGCCAAGAACAAGAAACTTATCCCAATTTCAGATGACCAGATAGCTTCTTAGGGAGGCAAATCTCAGATTTCATGTGGAATTACAGTTGGTAAATCCTGGAATCGTATTGAAAGTGGACATGGAAATAAAGTTTTATTCAGGATTTCTACTTTACTTTTAGGCTGTGTTTGAATTATGGATTTGGGGAGGGATTTGCGAAGGAAAAGGAAAAGTGGAGGGAAATGTTAATGAAATATAAGCTGTTTTTTTTATTTTGTCCTCTTTTCTTTTCTCTCAGCGTATAAATGATCCAAACACAGACTTATGCAAGCATGTGATTTTGGGCTAGAGGGAGAAAGTGTTTGCCTTTCTGTGTATGAACTTGTTCCTTTTCTTTGCCTTGTGATGTGCTTGAAGCATTGACTGATATCTGCAATTTTGCCCTTCATCCCTGCTGTTGTACAGTTGGTGATGCTTTATGAAGGCTTCTGTGAAAAGCTAATGATCTCAAAGGGAGTTTTATGTTAAGAAAGTGATCTATGTAATAGAAACTTGCAATTTTGCAGACAAGTTGTTGTATATGAAGCCTGATGTACCATGTTTTCTCCTGCATTCTTATGTGTTTTCTTACGTAGCCTCAAGTTTGATAGTTAACCTCAGTGTTTTGAGTTATTTCTGCCTGTAGCCTGATTGACATCCATTCTTGGTTTTATGACTATGTTTTGAGTTATTTCGGAAGCTCCAACTCGAATGAGGAATTTCCACTCGGTGTGGTGATTCCTTGTATGGAGGCTGGCCATGAGGGAGGCATGAAATTTTTTTTAGCTCCGGTAGGAAGGATGAAGAGTGAGGATATACCTTGCTCTGAATGAAAATATTAGATCCTTTTCTGAATGTTGGTGTAGTTGCTACACAATTGGAATTGTTTTAGTTATGGCTTTTTTCTGCATTCACTTACCAATATTTTCATTCAAGTAGATTATTATGTAGTGATGATCAGAAAACAATGAGGGCGTATAGGGAACTATCCTCAGAACTGAGGATTGAACAAAAGATTATTATTATACAGTTTGATGAAAAATCTAGAGGGAGCATAGTGGAGATTATAGAGAGGAATAGAGTGCAAAGTTTCTCGTTGAAGATCGATTTGGGAGGAGTGAGCTGGGCTGTCCAAGCCAGCAGTTGGGGTCGTGCTACAGAGGAGGATCTTTTTTTAGCGAGTATCATAACAGCTCCGCTGTCTTCTGTTTAAAGAAGTGTACGAATTATAGGGGTGTCTTTGTTGAGATGTCGAAGTGGGAGGGAGGTGTTAAAAAAGGCAACATCATTCTTCCGGTGGGGTGTAATGGTCGTGGGTGGCTTGGCATTGCTATAATGCTTCGTAAAGTCATTTGCAGTGATGCCAGGGCAAATTTCAAAGGCATGGAAGTCGGGGCTAAATTCACAGAAGGAATACAGAGCAAGGACACAAAGGAGAGGTTTATGGATAGGAAAACAGGGGCGAACATAAGTAGGAGGTTTGTTGATTTGTTCACTGCGAATAGGCTGAGTAGTTTAAAGAGTGATTTGGAGAGGGCTGTCGTATGCACAAGATGTGACTTTTCAAGCAGCTGGGATCAAATTGAAAAGAATTTGAGTAAGTATTTAAAGATGACTATTGTTCTATGGCCATTTTAACTCAATCGTGCTTTGTTCTGGCTAGTAATAGTGAGGAGGCGAGCCTTCTAGGAGCAAAGGGTCTGAGATTCTTTGATAAAGGTGTGGCAGTTAGATTGGAGAAGTGGTCTGAGGAGATGCATGTTAAACCAGAGGTCATTGTCTCTTATGGAGGGTGGATTGCAGTGTGTGATCTGCCTTTTACCGTTTGGAATGATCAGATTTTCCAGGACATAGGAGAGAGATGTGGTGATTTATTGGAAGTTGATCGAAGAACCATAGCTCTGGATAATCTTTTTGAGGCTAGGTTGAAAGTCAGAGGCTTCGACTCTGGTTTTCTGCCAGTGTTCATGGAGGTGAAGGTGGAAGGACGATCGTCAATGGTGCGTTTGAAATCTTTGTCCAAGACAGTGCGCCGCCAAGTGGAAGCGTGGCCAAAGGTTTTCCGACCAGCATCTTCATGCGATCCTATCGCCATCGACAGGGAAGCTGATGGGGTGAAAAGATCAGGGAAGACACGTGGAAGCTTGGAAAGGGGAAGTCGAAGAGGTAAGGAGTTGAAGGGTCTAGGGACAGCTTCGGTTCTGTAGTGGAGGTGGGGGGAAGACCAAGAGATAGGGGGATTAGAATGTTATCGAATGGGCCACAGAAGGGGCATGATGGGCCGAGTAATATTTTGGGCTCAATTGATTCACTAAATGTGGGCCAGGAGATTAATTATTAGAAGTCTAATTCTGTTTTTCCAAGGGATGGGCCATTTTCTAAACAATATAAGGAATATAATGCTGGGCCTCAAAGAAGTGATGAGTTCAATCCAGTTGAATTGGGCCCAATGGGTTATATGAATGGGGCTCATATCTTGGAGGAGGGAATCCGGGCTGAATTTCGAGCACTGGGAGCTGAAGTTCAACCCGATTTGTTCGACGATGAAGGACGACCACTTGGAGAGAGAGAGGTCCAGCGACGGCTGTCATCTGGGACGAAAGGAGGTGTCGATGGTGAAGGTGATGTGTATTTACAAAGGGACAGTCATAATCGACTAACGTAGGATGTGATTCAGCTTGGTTTAGCTGATAGGGTGGACGACTCTGTTGAAGGAGAGCAGAGATTAGCGGCGGAAGTGGATGAATGGGTCGATGAAAGGATCGAAAGAAGAGAATGATGCTGAATTGTTGAGTCGAAAGGTGGATGAAGGGTGTTTCGAACCTACTGAAGTGTTGCAAGCCCTGAATATTTATGGGTCTGGGTCTGATGAGAGTTCAATGAGGACACTGTTGAGGAGGACGAAATTGCGTAGGGCATTGTCAAGGAGGAAGAAACTGAGGAGGTCTCCGAAACAATGGATCATGTCAGTGACTGTTAATCATGGCTCTACAGAATTGTCATCACAGAGGGGTTACATTGTTATTCCAGATTCTTTTTCTCTTGGGGATGGGATAAGGGTTTCTCAGTGTCTTGGTCTCAAGTGTTCTGTTAGTGGAATGGCTGATAAAGGAATCACTCTAGATATCTCGGGAGCCATGAGGGATGTTTCTACCATTAACCCTGTGTCCTATAATGCAAATATAAATATAGGCCAAGTAAATGATGCTCAAGAGGGAGCTTTTGTAATGCATTTGCACAACAGAGGCTGTGTTTTTAGTAGTTTGAGGGATAGTGAGGCAGAGACAGGAGCGCTGGTTGATGGAGTTAAGCAAGTATGCGTCATGTCCAATTGAGGAAGATGAAGTACCCCATTCAAAGCATTTGCTTCAAGTTATGGGGCTGTCCCTAGTAAGTTTAAATAGGTAGGGTGATATTAGTGGATTGGATAATAGTGTCACTAGGGGGGAGAGTACTAGACAAGGGGTTTCGGTTAGAAAGGGGGCCAGGGAGTTAAGGAATTTGGTGAGTACAATTAATTACGACAGAAGGCATGTGGAGGTTAGGGGTGACAATGATTATTAATGAAGATTGTTAGTTGGAATGTGAGGGGTTTGGGATCTCGGAAGAAGAGGGGGATCATTAGGGGTTTTTGGAGGAAACATCAACCTGACATTGTCCTTTTTCAAGAAACTAAAGTAGAGGTTTATGATAGGACTTTTATTAAAAGTATTTGGGGAGCTAGGCATAAAAGGTGGGCTTTTGTATCATCAGTGGGAAGATCAGGAGGTATTTTAAGTATTTGGGATGAGAGGGTTGTGTTAGAGTGTGAATCAGTAGTTGGTGAGTTTTCACTATCAATTAGGTTTAGGAATCTAGATCTCAGTGAGTGATGGTTGTCGGGGGTATATGGTCCAAATTGCCCTTCTAGGAGAAAGGATTGGTGGGATGAGTTATATGGTTTATTTGAGTTATGTTCTCCTAATTGGTGTTTAGTAGAGGGGATTTCAATGTGGTTAGGAAGGTTTCGGAAAAGCTTAATGGGACCAGAATCAATAAGAGTATGAGAGATTTTGATGGTTTTATTAGAGGGTGCGAGTTGGTTGACCCTCCTCTATTTAATGCCAGATTCACATGGTCTAATTTAAGGGAAAGGCGGGTATGTTGTCGATTGGATAGATTTTTATTTTCTTTGGGGTGGAAGGGGGTTTTCCCCAATGTTAGGCAGGAGGCATTACCAAGACTGGTGTCTGATCGTTGTCCAGTGATGTTTGAGAGTTGTCCTTTTAGGTGGGGTCCGGCTCCATTTAGATTTGAGAATATGTGGTTGGAACATCATTCATTTAAAGAGGCTTTTGAGGAGTGGTGGAATACTGCTACATGTCAGGGGTGGGAGGGTTATAGATTCATGAGAAAGTTGAAGGTGATTAAAGAGAATGTGAAACAGTGGAATAGGGAGGTTTTTGGGAACTTGGAATCAACTAAATGTCAGGTTTTGCAAAGGATTGAGGAGATAGACACTTTGGATAAGGGAGTGAGATTGAGGCATTGAGGGGAGAGAGGAGGGAGTTAGGTTTGAAATTGGAAGAGTTGACTCTTAGGGAGCAGATTTTTTGGGCACAAAAAGCAAAGGTGAAATGGCTAAAGGAAGGGGATGTTAGTTCAAAATTTTTTCATAGAATTGCTGATGGAAAAAGGAAGAAGAAGTTCATTAAGCGATTGGAAGTAAGGCCAGGTGTAGTGGTGGATAGAGAGGAGCAAATAGTTCAGGGGATTTTTGATTTTTATTCTAATTTGTTTTCAGCCGATGATATTGTCAGGCCTGGTATAGATGGGTTTGAGTGGCAGCCTATTGATCAAGAAAGTGCGACGTGGTTAGAGCGACCTTTTGAGGAAAACGAGATTAGGGAAGCAATTTTTGAGTGTGAAAGGGACAAGGCTCCGGGTCCAGACGGGTTTTCCATGGCTGTTTTTCAAGATTGCTGGGAGGTGGTGAAGGGGGATTTGGTAAGAGTTTTCATGGAATTTTACGAGACAAGGGTGGTGAATTTATGTACAAATGCCACCTTTATCTGTTTGATTCCTAAGAGGGATGGAGCCATTAGAATGGGAGAATTTAGACCCATTTGTTTGATTACATCACTCTACAAGATTTTGGGTAAGGTATTGTCAAAAAGGTTGCGATGTTCTTTAGGGTATACAATCTCTCAGACACGGGGCTTTTGTGCAAGGTAGACAGATTCTAGATGGGTTCTGGTGGCAAACGAGGTGGTAGAGGAGTGTCGGAAGTCGGGAAAGGTAGGCATTGTGTTTAAGGCAGATTTTGAGAAAGCGTATGATCATGTAGATTGGCGTTTTTTGGATTTCGCGATGAACAAGAAAGGGTACGGTGCGAGATGGAGATCTTGGATTAGGGGTTGTTTGGTGTCTTGTAATATGTCGGTGATAGTTAATGGTAAGCCAGAGAAGTGTTTTAAGGCCTCGCGAGGGTTGAGACAGGGAGACCCTTTATCTTCTTTTCTATTCATTTTGGTAGTGGATGTGTTAGGTAGGATGGTTGACAGAGCTAAAGAGGTAGGTCTGTTTGAAGGCTTACAGGTTGGTAGAGATAGAATTAGTGTGTCGCATTTGCAATTTGCGAGTGACACTATTTTCTTCTCTACAGGGGACGAGTGCCAAATGGCAAACCTTTTTTCAGTGGTAAGGCTCTTTGGGGCAATTTCAGGGCTGAAGGTTAACTTAGAAAAGAGTAGGGTAGCGGGTATTAATGCTGATTCAAGACTGATTCAAAGTGTGGCCGATTTACTTGGTTGCGGGATTGAGACATTTCCTATGAAGTATTTAGGCCTCCTACTGGGAGGTAATCCAAGAGGTGAAATGTTTTGGAATCCAGTGGTGGAAATGATAGGTAAGAGGTTAGAAGGATGGAGTAGGGCCTTATTGTCCCGTGAGGGTAGGTACACTTTGGTTAAGACTGTGCTAAGTGGGATTCCTATTTATTTCATGTCTATGTTCAAGATTCGGTCAAGGTAGCAAAATTCATAGAAAAGCTAATGAGGGATTTTCTGTGAGAAGGGAAGGATGAAGGAAGGAAGGATCATTTGGTGAAATGGGAAACGGTGTCATTACCAAAGGAGAAGGGGGGTTTGGCAGTTGGTACTATTCTGGCTAGAAACATGGCTTTGTTGGGCAAGTGGTTATGGAGATTCCCAATTGAGCGTGGTTCATTATGACATGTAGTTATCAAAAGTAAATATGAGTTGCATGTTAATGGTAGGGACTCTTAGGTGGTTTCTAGGGGTAATGGGCGTGCTCCATGGAAGTCTATTTCTCATATTTATCCAATTTGGTCCCAATTCATTTGTGTGAGGGTGGGTAAGGGGGACACGGTAAGATTTTGGGAGGATGTTTGGGTGGGTTCTTTGTCATTTGCTGAGTCCTGTCCACTTCTGTATAGAGTTTCTCAATCTCATGATTGTTCTGTCGCGTCCGTGGCTGTTTCTTCGTTGGCTCCTTGTTCGTGGAATTTTAATTTTTTCTGCAACCTTCATGATAGGGAAGTTCCCGAGTTGATATCTTTATTGTCAATGCTTGAAAATGTTTCTTTGTCTCCAAATTTGGAGGATCGATGGTTTTGAAATATTCATTCGTCGGGATCTTTTACTTGTAAATCCTTTCTGGACAAAATCATTAATATTTCGCATGTACCTCAGTTTTTGTTTCAAAAAAAGATCTAGAAGGCATGTGCTCCTCTTAAGGTGAAAGTTTTATGTGGATCTTGATTTATGGGGGCACTTTGACAAATGATTCATTGCAAAAGAGGAGACCTTTATGGTATCTTAATCCTCAATGGTGCATGTGTTGCAAAAGTGGAGAATCTTTGGATCATCTTTTTTTGCATTGTTCGGTGGCAGGGCTTTTGTGGAATAGGGTGTTTGGTTTGGGCAATGCACAGTGGGTGGCTCCTAAAGGAGTTGCTCAAATGCTATTATTTGATTTTCAAGTTTTTGGAAGGTCGAAGAGGGCTAAAGTTCTTTGGAGTTGTGTTGTCTTTGCAATCTCCTGGATCATTTGGTTGGAGAGGAATGGGCGTATCTTTGAAGGAGGAACTAGGGATATAGATTATTTATGGGATAGAGTGAGATACTTGGCGTCTTTTTGGGCTTCGGCGAGTCCTGTGTTCCGTGGGATCCCTTTTTTTTGATTGCTTCTGATTGGGTGTCGGTTAGTTTTGTATAGTTTGTAGTTTGGTTGTCTTTTGGTTTGGTTGTCTTTTTGGATGTATTTTATTTATTTATTTATTTTCTTTTTCCTTGTTGAGGATGCCTTATCCTCTCTTCTTTTCGGCTATGAGCCTTAATAAAATTTAACTTTTCCGTTGCTGATAAAAAAAAAAAAAGAGGATATACCTTGCTCTTGTTTGTCTCTCCCCCTTTCTCATAATTACCTAATTGCCAATTTTTTTGTTGATAAATCCAGGAAAACCTAATCTTCATTAGCTATCTGACCATTTTTAATCTCACGACTTGGATGGAGGAAGATGAACTCTTCATTAGTACACGGTTTTTTTATGAATCCTCGAAGCCATTGGTTCTGAACATGTATTTTGTTGTCACTATTGACTAAGTATCTTTATGGCCATTTCAGGTTGAAGGTTCTCAAGAAATGGCCTCCATGGCAGGTGCTATCCCGGCTGTGGAACAAAGGGAGGAATATGATCCTTTGGCTACACCAGATGTTGACAAGTAAAACTCCACTCCTTCCTCCCTAGACTGACATATTTAACTGCCATACTATTTGGTGCAACTTATAGCTTTTATTTTTTATTTTTTGGAAATTTGTGCTAGTGTGTTTGGTGCAATTTCTTACAATTTATGGGACAAAAAAATTGCTTAAATAAACTGGGGAAAAAAAAGAAAAAAGAAAAAAAAAAGAGTTGATTATTGGGAAGCAGGGGGGAGGTACTTTTAGTTTTTGCTTTTTGATTATCAGCTTTTAGTTTGTTAGAAGTTCACCAAATAATTGATTTCTTGACCAACCGCTGATAATAATCAATATTTGTTTGTAGGTTGAATGCTGCTTACCTTGCCATCCATGGAAGTGCCATTTTGGGCCGGCCCATGTGGCAGAGAACCTCATCACTCTCACAGCAAGCATAGGCTCCTATGGAAGCACCTATTTTATTTGTCGGTCTCTAATTGGTTTTTGGGGTGCTAATGTGACGGAAAGAAAGACAAACCAAAACCATGCAAGATCACAATCATTAGCAAGAAAACTGCAGTTCCAGAGGGGAATCCTGGTAAATTTTGCTTTTGTACATGTTGTTCTGCCTCAAAGGCGATTTCCTCTTCTGGTTGCAGCAGTCAACAAAAACATAGGAAAGCAGATCCATTCTATGGCATAAATTTTGAAGTCATTTCTAGTTTGTTGTGACATGACATTTTGATTTGTAGTATAAATAGAAGAGAATGATATGGTGCTTTCTTTCAAGTAGACTGAGCTCAGAAGTCTGATCTCTGAGATACATTATTGACATTTAAAAATGTGGAATTCCTTTTGGTTGGATCTTAAAAAGTTTGTTTGTGTTCCTGAATATCTGGTGCATGCATTTCTCAAGTCATGGCTGACTATCCCGTACCACGCTCGGCCTTGGTTAGGTTTACTTGCTTTAAAGTGGTGAGGGTGTAGTCCAAGCGGACAATATTGTTACGTAGGATGTTACAATTTGTCTCTAGGGCATTCCAAGATGCACGTCAGTATTACCACATGTACTCGAGCAATCTGGTAGTGAAGCAGGAACAGATTCAAAGGGTATTTAGGTGTATATTTTGGCTGGCTTCTCAAAACTCTACCTTCCAAAGAATTTATTTATTTATTCTGCCGATCAAAAAATAAATAAATAAAGATTTTGAGGAAAGCTTTTGATTTTCTTTTGGTCATTTTACCAATTTGCATTATTGTTGTGTGTTCTTTTCTTGGAAAAGAGTGGGATATGGCCGCGTTTGGTGTAGCTGTTAAACAGCTTATAGATTATAGCTTAACAGATTATAGATTATGACTTTAATCAAAGTTGTTAATTTGTTTGGTGTAACTGTTGGATTATAGATTTAAGTTACCGAATAGTGTTTGTTAAATGAAATAGCTTTCAATTAATTTTTATTTTTTGTTATTTACTTGTCTACATTTCTCATAAAAAAATAAAAATAATAATCTATAGTCCATTTGAGTCTCTTTCTATTTTAAAAAAAATAAAAAATAAAAAAATTTAAGAGTATAATCATAAATTAACATGTCCACAGCAGAAGTAAGGGGTGAGCAGCTTCTCAGAATCAGCTTTTTTGAGTTAAAATAAACTGTTAGAATCAGAAGCTGTTCGAAATAAATTTAACCAAATAGTCTAAAGTAACTTTTTCAAAGTTAAAAGCTATAAGTTAGTTTTGAAAAGTTGAAACAAACACCCAATACGCACTAGTTAGCAATGTTTATGGTCTATTTGCGTTCCAAAGATTTTAGTCAAAAAGTCATTAAGAAAGTTAAAAAAATTTCAAATTATAAAAAAAATTAAAAGATTTATTCTCATTTATTCTTTTTTTTTTTAAGTTAAAAAATTATTTATAAATATTTTAATTTTTTTTGGTCTCATATTTTAGTTATAAAGTATTAAAAATAATAAATTACAAATGCACCTCTTAAGATTTGTTTAAAACGTAGATTGATTTTTGTAGTTTAAAAAATTATAAATATCTCTGTCATAATTTTTTATTTAAAAAATTAATTGAAAAAAATAAAATTCTTAACTATTCTCTATACAATAATAAAATTATTTAAAGTATCAATTGAAATATATTTCTAATATCATTAAAAAAATGTTAATTTACTTGATAATTTATTAATAAAAATGACCATTTATTATGAAATATGAAACTTAAGGGGTGAATGTAATTTTCAAAATCACAAAATTTGTATTTTAAGTAAATTTTAAAAGATGTATTTATAATTTACACTTATTAAAAAAATTCAATTTTTATTGAAGAAGCTTAAATATCTACTTGATTTTGGTGGTCGAGACGAGAAGCACCATGTGTACTGGTGCTTGATATTATTTAGGAGAGTGGTAAAAAATCACAATTTTAAACCTATAAATAATGATGTACTAAAGGAAATTGAATCTTATACTAAAGGAAATTGAATCTTATATTATTGAACGGGTAATAAATAAAAAATTAATATCTACCATCTTACATTACGGGGTGATTTTGAAAGTTGATTAAAAGTTGAAGTAATTCTATTTATATACCACTATTTCTCTCAATTCACACCATCTCTCCAATTTATTTTTATCACATTTCTATCCCTCAAGCAAATTATCTCCACGCCCCTCCCTCCTTCTCTCTCAACTCAATACCGTCGACTTCCACCGACTTCCAACTCCATTAATGTTGGTGGCCACCTTCCAACTCCATTAACATTGGGCTGTAGATGGTGGGCAATGGCAGGGGTGGGTCGCCGAAGCTGGGGATGGCGAAAGACGGTGCGACCAGAAATGGTACTGGCTGGGTTGGGAGGATGGGTTAGGGTTAGGGTTAGGGTTAGGGTTAGGGTTGGGGTTGGGGTATTTTGGGTATTAGGTGGTGTAAATTTGGAAAATAGTCAAAAGTTAAAATCGTATGTGGTGTGAACTGAGAAATAATGTCTACTGAGATGAATGGCGCTGTGCAAATAGAATTTCCCTAAAAGTTGGGTACCTCTATTTACACATCACATTTTGTCTCAAGGCACACTATTAATTGGTTATTTTTTATTACAATAATGACTTTACCTAAAATGACCAAAATGATCACAAAAGAATATCAACACACACCTTAGTTGAATACATAACATCCAAACACTAACCCTAACCACCATGGTTGCAGCCGTCACCATTTCACCGTTGCTGCCTCGTCGCCCCTCTCCAGCTCCGGCGAATCCCCATCACCACAAACCCTCATGGGCTATCTCTCTCTCTCTCTCTCTCTCTCTCTCTCACAATCCGTATTCTCGCGATCTACAAGGTGGTGGATTGCGGGGTTGGTAACGAAAGGGAGGCGCGACTGGGCTAGGAAGGGGACAGCGGCGGAGTGCGAGTAAGAAGAGGGGTTGACAGTGGTGAAGGTGATCTACAAAAGGAGGCGACAATGGGGCTTAGAAAGAGGTAGCGGCAAATGCAAGAGAGGAGGGAGGGGTTGAAGACGGTGGCGGCGATCCGTGAGGTGGTGGGTCTCTGGAAATTGAGGCGACTTACGGGATTGGGAAGTGGGTAGCAACAGGTGTGAAGACGGAAGGAAGGGTTGATGGCGGTGCCATGGTTGGCGGTGATGGCTGCTGCTGCCGGTGGTAAGTGTTTAATAGTTAGGTTTTTTTTTTTTTTGAATTTGAGGTGTGTACTAAGTGGTGTGGGACTTAGGGCAAAAATGGAACGTTGTGGTATGAGTTGAGAAAAATTATGTTTTTTTTAAATTATTAAAGGTGTGAACTAAGTAGTGGTGTACCTTGAGACTAAAATGTGGTGTGTAAATAGAGGCTGTAATAACCCCGGTCCGTAATTAGCTACTAATTCGTAATTAAGAATGCTAACTAAGTGTTTAGAATGGAATTATGTGTTATTATTGATTGTGATATGTGCTTTGTAGTAATTTGTGCATATCTACCTGATTTGAAAATTATTTGTCATGATTTCTACTTTGAATTTGAAATTATTAGCCTAAATGCTTTCAGAAACCGAATTGCGCACATGAATTGACTAATTAGAATTTTTAGAACCATCTGAAAAGTTTTGTTAAAAATTGATTCGGTTTGATAAAAATAGCATGTGATTAAATTGAACCTTGATGGGAACTATTTTGGATTAATTGAATTTCGGTCTAACCTGAATAAATTAAGGTTATTTATGTGTGATTAAATAATGCAAGATTGGTGCCTAATTTAATCCTATTAGTGATCCAAGATGTGATTAAAGAGTAAGGTGTGCTAGGCCTTGGTGGTGTTGAGTGTAGAGGATAAATTCCTGTGTGTGTGTGCACGTGTATTGTGCTCAATGTGAGAGTGTGTGAGTGTTGTGTGTATCTGTTGATGTGAGGGGATGTAGGCAACCTTCTTCTGTTCTCCTATCACTGTGAGCAGAGAGTTCACCTTAGAGAGAGAGAGAGAGAGAGAGAGAGAGAGAGCGAGAGAGAGAGAGAGAGAGAGATAGCTCACTCTAGAGAGAGAAAGCTCTACATTTGTGTGGTTTGGAGGAGAAGAGGAGAGCTAAGGGGAGTCCATCTCTTGTGGTTCGAAATCAAGCTCTAGGTAAAAGTTTAAGCACATTTTCTGTAGCTATTCTTCCATGCATCATGATTTTAACTCACCTTTGAACCAATTTCATGAAATTAGCAAGAGAAGTGGGTCTTTGGGCTTGTAGATGTCTTGCATGTGCATCCTTGGGGATTAACCTTTTGGTTCCATCATTTTTTTTGTTAGAGTTCTAAAGTCCTTGCATGCATGTGAGCTTTAATCATGTCCATGGTTTTAGAATTCATGAAGTTATTGATCACCATTTGCATGTTTTGAAAAACCATGGAAGAGTTGAAAAATATTGCATGAAGAAGTTTTGGTTCAAACCTTTCAAGAATTGATGAGTTTTTGAATAATAGATGTTTCAAGGGTCTTGTATTGAAGTTTTCTAAAGCTATTTTTGTGTGTTTGATCAAATCATGCAAGACCCCAAGGTTTGAAGGTGGTTTGGAAGCCATTTTTGTTAAGCTTACTGCCTAGAAATTTACAGTTGGCTCGAGCGAAGAAGTGGTGGCTCGAGCCAACATTTCGAGCTCTCAGAATTTTGAACTCTGCAAAAGCTGGCTCGAGCGAAGAATTCTTGGCTCAAGCGAGCTCTGTTTTTGCCTTCTGCTGGCTCTAGCCAAGAAAAGCTGGCTCTAGCCACCAGCTTATTTTCAGCATGTTTTCAAAAGATGTTTTAAGTGCATATCTTCACTCCCATCTCTTTATGGGCATTCTTAGGCATGATTTATGAGCCGTTAAAGATTAATAAGCTAAGAAATAACATAAGTAAGTGAATTAGAAAATATGTGTTGAATCCGAGTATATGGGCAATATGAACAAGTTATGTAGCATGGAGTGAATGGGCAATTAAAGTGAGAAAGCTAGTCGTGTTGGCCATTTGAATGTGTAATGATAAGATATGCTTGTGTTATGTATTTTGTGGTTGTAGGTCAAGACTCGAGGGTTGATTGACCATTGTAGGAAACCACTGTGAGTAACATTTCTGTAAAGATACGTTGATATGAATTATGTTCCAAATGAAATATGATAAGTTATGATTTCTGAAAATATCTATTTTTGTGAACGAATGTTCCATATTTGAAATCTATTATGGCATCCATAGATAGTCCCAAGTCATGGGGGACGACATGTTAATGCGGGTCCATGACATCCATGTGTTTACGAGATCTCGTTAGCCACTTCATTGTGATGATATGTGTTTAATCGGTATCCGGAACCGATTACTCTAGTCGGAAGACGTTCTGTGATGTGTTCTATGGGATGTACCATTATTATGTTCTGATATGAGAATGATTATGCTCTGGTCTGTTTTCTACTTTGATATATTCGGATTTCGTTCACTAAATTACCTTAATGTTATTCACTGGGCTTTAGCTCACTGTGTATATATATATATATGTAGGTGGGCATTCTGGAGTTTGAGCCTGAAGGCTTTTGTTCAGATTTGTGTTCTGTTGTCAGCCAACCTTTGTGCCTCACGTGGAGGTTCCCGAAGAGTCCTGTGTTTAAGTTCTTTTGGTTCTGTGTATATATAAGACTTGGTAGTTTTGTTGGCTGTGCTAAGATACTTTAATACTTTAATGTGTGTGGGTATAATGTATGAATGACTATTGCATGCTTATATAAAGTTTTAACTATTCTGTTCATATAAGTCAGCACAACTCATTGGACAATTATATTTATGCTTTTGCTTCCGCTAGCCCCTTAATCTTGTTAATCTGTTCAGAGGCCTTCGGTAATCCATGAATTACTGGCCGGTTACGATGCTAAACCTATAGGGGTGGGTTTGGGTCGTGACAAAGGCATCCCTAAAAGTTGGTTTTTTGACTTTTTTTTTGGCTTGTTTATCCTTTTGTGTGTAAAAAATATGAGAGATAATATAATTCAAAATGAATTAAAAACTAAAAGTTAGTTTTTTTTTTTTAGCTTCCCAAATGGTCCCAATTATGTGTCAAATTGTGAAAGCTTCTTGTGAATTTCAAACATTTTTTTATTATTTATTCCTCAATCATTAATTTTAATGTTGTGATTTAGTCATAAATTTGTAGGAGAAATAAAAATAAATAAATAAATAAAGTTTCGTTTGGAAAGTGGGTTTACTTTTTGACTTTTTAACTTAGAGCTAAAAAGTCTCGTTTGGGTTAGACTTTTTGATTTTTTTTATTTTTTATAAAAGAAAAAGTGAAATGATTATAATTTAAATGTGATATTTTATTTTATTTTTTTTGACTATTTTAACCAAAAGTCTCCCAACTTTTCATGCCAAACGAAGGCTAGACAACTAGGCAGGGAAGTTGAATTTATTTTCTTGGTTATTTCCTTTTTCTTGATAAATTGTATAGTTTTATATAAGTTTTAGGCTTCGTATGGGGTGTGGTTTGGTATTTAGCTTTTTAATTCTTTTGTTTTTTAACTTAGCAATAGTAATACATTTCTCTAAAATTAAAATTTTAATTGAGCTCTAGTGAGATGAAAAATCAAAAAACATAAAAAATAAAGCTAAAATATCATATCAAATGAGCTCCACACACACATTAAAACTATTAGAACTCACAAAAGTAGAGTTTCAAAACATTTTTGTTTAACTTGGAGCTATAAAACCTCGTTTAATATAGACTTTTTAATTTTTTTTTCAAAAATAAAATAATTATAATTATAATTTAAATTTAATATTTTATCTTATTAAATTTAAAAATTTATTTATTTTATTTAATGACTATTTTAACTCCATCCACTCAATCCATCGGGCTTATCCTCTTGCAATTTGCTTTGTGTTTACTTTTACTTTTAGAGCATAGGGCTGAACTAGCTATGACTATTAGCACTCGTAGACATGCTTGTAGAAATCTATACAAGATTCTCTCTTTCATCTCTTTTTTAAGTTGTGTATTTGTTAGGTATTAGATTTATTTTTAAATAATTTAACTATTCATATTTTAAAATTTATTGAGTATATCATACTTATAAAAAATAAATTGATCAGATATCAAAAAATATGTATTTGAAAAATTATTTATTAACTTTTTTTAAAAAATAGTTTGTAGTTCGATGATCAGAACATGTAGCTTTTGATATTTGATTAACTTAATTTTTTTAAGTATGATATTTTTAGCAAATCTCAAAATGTGAACAATTCGAATTATCAAAATTAAATTCAAAAATAAACCCAATGACTTAGCAAATCAAGAGTTAAAGAGACCGTTGAAAGACAGGTTCGCAGAAACCTGCATTCTGCATCATCTTCTCGAGGGGCGGTCCAACGCTTTTAAGGGGTTTAGCAAAATTTTAATGAAAATTGTTTGAGGGCTCAAAATCGGTTTGCTCGAATTGACTCGAAACCCAAAACGACGTTGTTTTGGATTTCATTTTTTTTTTCTTTTTTCTTTTTCTTCATTTTCTTTCTTTCTTTTCTTTTTCTTCCTTTGAACACTGACAGCACAGACAGAGGCGAGAGAGAGGCGATGATCGGAATCTGAATTGGATCTAAATCAAATCTGATTTTTTTTTTTTTTTGGCTGATGATCTGAATCTTTTTTTTTTTTTTGGGTGATGATGATGAAGATGTTATTGATGTTGTTGTTGATGAAGATGTTGATATATATTCTACTGGATCTTGGTGAAGATGTTGATGATGTTGATGATCTGAAGATGTTCTTCTTCTTCTTTCTGCTTCTGTTCTCTTTTCATCTTCAAAAGAGAAAATTTCAAAACGAAAGAAAAAAGAAAAGAAAAGAAAAAAAAAAATATCCAAAACGACGTCGTTTTGGATTTGGGGCAAATTCGAACTTGAAAATTTCGAGCCCTGTACAGCTTTGGAATTTAATATCAGCCCTTTAGCAATAAAATTTTATTAATATTTCATCCGTCTTAAAATATTAATTTTTTATTATTTTAAAATATTAATTTCTTTTCAAAAATTAAAGATAAAAATAATATGAATTTTTTTTTATTTTGTTCTTATTTTAAATTTATTAACAACATAAAAAATATAATTATGACAATTGGTATTTTCTAAAAAATATACTATTAAATGGTAATTTTAGAATATTAATTTTTTTAAAGCGCAATAATTATATTACAAAAAAAGTTAAATTTCTCAAAGGGACTATTA
Organism: Camellia japonica; assembly: GCA_030407325.1. Classification (NCBI taxonomy): domain Eukaryota; kingdom Viridiplantae; phylum Streptophyta; class Magnoliopsida; order Ericales; family Theaceae; genus Camellia; species Camellia japonica. The sequence continues at coordinate 101,584,287 of JAPPVO010000003.1, forward strand.
TTTTAGAACAGAGGAAGTATATCTTTTTTAATATCAAGTTTTTGGAATAACTAGATTTATATTTTCTGTTAGACATTTATAATTTATAAATAAAACTAACACAGTGTACAAAAAAAATATAAGATTAAAATGTATTAAATTATAAAAAGTATAGAATAATAAAACTTGATTTATAAGTCAAAAAGTTCAACAAATGGTTATCCTTTGCTTGCCTCATCAAATAGATGAATCACCCAAGATCCAACAGTCCTAACATTCACAATTAAAAAAAATTTTTTTTTTACTATAAAAATAAATAAAACCATATATAAGATTTTAAAAAAAAATTAAAATAAACTTTACCTGTGGCACCAATAAAAGTTTCCCTCCTTGTCAAATGCATATAAAGGAAGCAATTTTATTTTTTTCACTTTATTTTTTGTCTTGTCACTATGAAAAAATAAATAAATAAATAAAAAATTGAGAGATAGCAATGAATTATTTGAAGACTGAACAATGAATTGCTATGAAGAGAGAGAGAGAGATGCTTTGAACAGAGAGAAGAGAACCGTGAGAAGAAAGGGTTTGAGACAAATTGGTATATTAATTAATATATAATATATATTATGATATTATTATTTTAAAATTATAAATTTTATTCCTTATATAATTACAGGACTCAAAATTTTTAAAATTATGACACATTATCTATTAATATACTAATTAATAGACTAATTGGTGCATATAATTTTATTCATTTCCTTTCTTCCCTTGACAGTATTTTTTGTGTGGCCTTGTGTATTAATATTAAAGGGAGAGGCTTCTCTCAGTCCACGACTAGAGTGTATTGTTGAGCTTGTGGGATTCATTACAATTTTCATTTTGATAATTCGAACTGTTCAATATGTAGAGCTCGTCGAGTATTTCATATTTACAAAAAATTAATTTGATCGGATATCGGTAGTTCTTTGATTGGAATACATTTTGGTTAACAATTTATTTTTAAAATTATATTTACCATTGACAAAAATGTATTTCGATCAATGGGCCACCGGTATCTGATCAACGTGATTTTTTATAAGCATGAAATACTCGACGAATTCTATACATTAAATAATTTAGATTATCAAAATAGAATCTGTAATAAAGTACACTCCAATTCACCTAATGAATTGAAAAGAAACCTCTCCTTTAATTAAATAATAAACTTATAATATATATATATATATACCAACAGATATGTCATAAAAATGGACCCTCTCATTATTTTAGGGCCTAAGGCGAGAATCAGGATCCCCTCTTTGCATTTCTTCCTTACATTTCCTACTTGCAGGGTCATTGGGCCCACTTTTAGGCCCAATTTTGATAATCCGAACCGTTCATATTTTAAGATTTGTTCAGTATATCATACCTGTAAAAGATCAAGTTGATCGGATATCAAAAAGCATGTGTTCGGAAAACTCAAACTAAAAACTATTTTTTTAAAGAATTTAATAAACAGTTTTCCGAACACATGCTTTCTGATATTCGATGAACTTGATTTTTTACAGGTATTATATATTGAACAAATCTTAAAATATAACGGTTCGAATTATCAAAATTGAGCATAAAAGTGAGCCCAATGACCCTGTAAATAAGAAATACAAAGAGGGGATCTTGATTCCTAAGGCGAGGGCTTTAGTGGCCTTGCACTTGGGCGGACCCTGACCGCAACACCAATGTGAATGAGGTTGGATTTTTTAGTAGCTTTCTTATTTGATTTGTTTCATTTTTAGTGATTTTATTTATTTATTTATTTATTTTGATTTTTGATATTTATTTATTTTTATATTTTTAGGTTCTAGTCAAGTAATTGGTATAGACAAGTAAATAAATAAATAAATAACTTTTGAAAAAAACTTACTAAAGACAAAAAAAAGTTAAAACAACTATATAAAAAAATTTATTTTAGATTTTTCTATGCTAGATGGATTAGAAAGTAAATTTTCTTTTACACAAATTAAAAAAAAAATCACTAAATACAAAAAAAAAAAACAAAAACAAACAAACAAACAAACAAACAAAAAAGTTTAGAAAAAAGATGAGATTTTTTTAAGTTGGAATGCCAAACCACACCAAAGTTTGAACACATGACAATAGTTTTTATGCTCGAATATGGTGTTTGGAATACTTATCGATCGAATTCATGTTCTTTGATGCATATTGAATTGTGTATCTTGAACTAGTTTTATTTTTTGTTATATACAGGATATAATTAGGATTTTATCAATATAGTGCCATTAAGAAGCCATTGGAGTGGGTTCGAGCAGGCTATTTAAAAAAAAAAAAAAAAGAGTTTAAATAATTATTGAAAGGGTAAATTACACTGACACCACTTGAGGTTTATGTTTATTATAGTTTCCCCCTCACCTTTTGGAAATTACATCTCCTTCCCTGATATTTAAAGTTTCATTACAGATTCCCCCTTTAGTAATTTAATTTTTTTAAATACCAATTTTGCCCTCATTGGGTAAATTACATTGACACCCCTCACATTTTAGAAATTACAATCCCCTCCCTAAGGTTTAAAGTAGCATTAAAATTGCCCCCTTGGTTAGTATTAGTTGGAAAAAAATTAATTGGAAAAAAAATTATTTGAAAAAAAAATTTGTTAGTAAAATTTTTAAATTTCTATTTAAAAATCAACATAAACTCATTTTTTTGAATTTACGTTTTTTTCTCAAATTTACAAACTGAGACAACCATTTATAAACCAAAAAAATAATCAAACAAGTTTTTATGACAATTTTTAAAATTTTTGTAAATATGAATTGAAAACTGAAAACGAAATGGTTATCAAACAGACTTTTACTTTTTTTCTTTTTACTCAATATTCCTAGTACTTATTTATTTTAATTTGTTCACACAAAATTTGCAAAATGTCCTCTGCATTAAAACAAAAGACAAAAGTAAAGTAGTATACACTTGAAGGAAATTTGATTCTTTCCTTCTATGTATATAATGGAGGATTTTTATTATAAATTTAAATTGTGTTTGGGTTAAAAATTTGAGAAATGATTTGTAAAGGAAAGAAGAAAATAAAAGAAAAAATAAACAAAATAAAAACTTCAAATGCTACACACTCACAATTTAAATTTCACAATTTACCTACAATGACATAGCAAATGAATTGGGCCTAACGATGAAGGGTTGTCGGCAGTAGGAAGGAGTTGCCAGAAGAAGAGTTGATGGTCCAAAGAACAAGGGTATAGTTGGGATTAAGGTGAGAATTCAAAGAGAAAATGGGAAGGATTCAATTAAGTGGGTGGAGGTTCAAAGAAGTGAGAGGTCTAAAGTAAAAAAGTAAAAACATTTAGCAATGTCATTGTTGGTACAATTATAGAACTTAAAATTATGAGTCCCAAATTTTTCAACTTTTTTTCACTTTTTCCTTCCGATTTCATTTCCCTCAACACCAATTTTTACTTAGAACTTTAATCCAAACACAAATTTTTGGTTCATTTAGTGAAATTGAATGGTCATTTTGGAACCTCTTTATGTAATGACTATTTCTTTACAATGACAAATTTATAATAATAAATGATGATATCATTTGCAATACATTTTGGGGTAAATTAAACTAACCTCCCCTAAGATTTGGTGAAATTATAGTAAGACTTATAGTTTGACATAATTATATTGGACTCTTTTAATGTTTTAATTCACAATAATTTACCCTACATTTTTTCTTATATCATTTTTTAGTGAATCAAATGTGAGATTGGATATTATATTAAAATGATCATTCAATTCTATTTTATTTTAGTGAACCAAACATAGCATAAGGTATTGTTAAAAATGGAACAGAAAAAAATAAAATAAAATAAAGAAATCTCTTTTTAAAGTTTGGGCAAATTTTAATTTACCCCTTGTGCTTTGACCCATGTACATATAACCCTAGTGATTTGTCAAATAAAGTGTCTTTAAGTACGTTAACAACTTAAGCAAAATGATTAAAATGTCCCTAATTTCCGTCATTTTTTGCGAAGACAAAATTCACTTTATCCCCTTATGCTTTGTTCAATGTGGGATTTGCCATCTTAACATTTGAAAATGAGCAATAACCTTCTTATATCATGACATGTGCTTTACACTTACTGTCAACTTAGATAGAATGCTTAATAGTGTGTATTTCAGTTCACAAATTATAAAAGAATTATGTGATTATTTTCAAATAATGTGGGGGACAATATGCACATAGAGCAAACCACAATGATAAAAAGTGAAATTAATACTTAGGTAGTATTTGTTTCATTAAAATTGAGTGAAATGAAATGATTATTACATCAAAATATCCATTCATATGTTTGGTTAGACTAAAAAAATAAGGACAAATAAACTACAAATAAAATTATCTTTCATCATTTTAAGGAAATAATCATTCTATAGAAAAATTTAAAAAATCACCATTTCATTCTATCTCATTTCAATGAGCTAAATAGTGTATTAAAGTTGTTCTTGCTTTGCTTTTATTTTTCTTTCTTAACTTGCAATGTTTTACACCATACAAGAATGACTAAAGCCGTGGTTCTTATTATTGCCTTTTAACTTGGTTCGAGACTAAAAATTAGTATTATATCAAAATATTTATTCCTATATTTAGTTAGATTAAAAAAATAATGACAAATGCACTACAAATAAAATATCTTTCACCATTTTAAGAAAATAGTCATTTTACAGAAAAATTTTAAAAATCACCATTTCATTTCATTCTATCTCATTTGAATGAGCTAAATAGTCTATTAAAGTTGTTCTTGCTTGCTTTTATTTTTCTTCCTCAACTTGCAATGTTTTACTCCATACTTAGGAATGATTAAAGCTGAGAGCAGTGGTTGTTACTATTGCCTTTTAACTTGGTTCAAGACTAAAATTGAGTTAAATGAAATGATTATTACATCAAAATATCAATTCTTATATTTGGCTAGACTAAAAAAACAATGACAAAGACACTACAAATAAAGTCATCTTTCACCATTTTAAGGGAATAGTCATTCCATAAAAAAAAAAAAAAAAAAAAAAATCACCATGTCAATCATTCTATCTCATTTCAATGAGCTAAATAGTCTATTAAAGTTGATCTTGCTTTGCTTTTATTTTTCTTCCTCAGCTTGCAATGTTTTATTCCATATTTCGGAATGACTAAAATTGAGAGCAGTGGTTCTTACTTTTGCCTTTTAATGTGGGTCGAGACTAAAATTGAGTTAAATGAAATGATTATTACATCAAAATATCAATTCTTATATTTGGTTAGACTAAAAAAACAATGACAAAGACACTACAAATAAAATTATCTTTCACCATTTTAAGGAAATAGTCATTCCATAAAAAAATTAAAAAATCACCATGCCAATCATTCTATCTCATTTCAATGAGCTAAAATAGTCTATTAAAGTTGATCTTGCTTTGCTTTTATTTTTCTTCCTCAGCTTGCAATGTTTTATTCCATACTTCAGAATGACTAAAATTGAGAGCAGTGATTCTTACTTTTGCCTTTTTAATTTGGTTTGAGGCGAATAAATTAGGAAAAAATAAAAATTCAATCAAAGTGCCCAACAATTACATCTGTAACTTTTTAGTTTATAATTTTTGTTTTTGTTTTTCTTAGGCAATTTAGTTTATAAATTGAATATAACTCTTCAAATTCAGCACATTACCAGATTTTACCATTTTAATTCTAGATTAATTTGCAGCTCTAGTAGAATATTATATGCTTCCTGAGGAACCAACATATAATAGACTATGTATTTTGTAACTTTTAAATCATTTGCTTTTATTCTCATGTATTTTCCGAGAATTTGTTATTATATTTTAAGAGTTGGTATATTAATTATATATATGTTCTATTTAATTTTTATTTTCACTATCATTATTTCTTTTTATACAAGAGTGAAATACCGCTTTCATTCTTGTTTTGCCAATGTAGGACAACGAAGCTATTGAATTTAAAAAAATATAATTATAATTATTTAAGTCATCTATACATTAAATATATTTCAATAAGGGTAAATTACATTGACACCCCCTGAGGTTTATATTTATTACAGTTCCCCCCTCACCTTTTGAAAATTACATCTTCCTCCTTGAGGTTTAAAGTTTCATTATAGATTCCCCCTCAGCAATTTAATTTTTTTAAATACCAATTTTGTTCTCACTGGATAAATTACATTGACACCCCTCACATTTTAGAAATTACAATCTTCTCTCTAAGATTTAAAGTAGCATTACCAATTGCCTCTTCGGTTAGTATTAGTTGGAAAAAAAATTCATTAAAAAAAAATTTAATTGGAAAAAAAATTTGTTAGTAAAATTTTTAAATTTCTGTTTAAAAACCAACGTAAACTCATTTTTTGAATTTACGTTTTTTCCTCAAATTTACAAACTGAGACAACAATTTATAAATCAAAAAAATTATCAAACAAGTTTTTATAACAGTTTTTAAAATTTTTGTAAATATAAATTGAAAACTGAAAACGAAATAGTTACCAAACAGTCCTAAAGTATATAATTGACACACCAAAGGCTCGAGAACTCTTTTTATTTAATCATAAACACGTATCTCCTTTATTTATTTTGTTTCTTCTTTTGTTTCCTTTTTCTATTTCAATTACAAGATTACCCGTTAATTTGGTTCATTGTCTTCGTTGTTATATTCTAATTGGAAGGACATTAATGTAAATCTCAAAAAGTGAACCAATTTTTAAAAAGTAAAGAGGAATACAAATAATGTTTTTTTTCCCTTGCGTGTAAAGCAAGGATTCCTTGCTAGTGTAAGTATATATACTAAAGTTTTGAGTTCATAATGGAATGGAAGCAAGCAATTGCCATACCAACGCAGTGCATAAGTTCGACAATACTCCCGGTTGGTAGAAAAATTGCTCCTTCTTTTTATTAATTATTTTATTTTATTTTTTAAAAGTTTTTTTAGTCACAAAATGTCTGGTGTTTTGTCTGACTAATTCCCATATATGTTATCTTCTATGCTATGATTAAATTTAAGGTGGTGTTTGGTTCACTGAAATAAAATGAAAATAAAATAATAATTTTTTAGTCTCTTCTGCAATTAGGAGTAAGCAGGTGAACCAAAAAATTCGCAATTCGAATCGGTCCAGTCCAATTCGGTAAGTTTGATTTGGTTTTTCTAATCTGGAGTTCTAGATAGGTTTGAAAAATTAGCAATATGTTGCTTACAGATCGGTTCCAAATTATGATACACGGTTCCGGATTGAATATGATCTGGACCATTTATTGTCTCACCCTACCATTATACCATACGCCTTGCTATATACAATCTCAACTTCTTATATATATAACTCAAATAAGGAACCCTTCCAAGAAAAGAAAGAGGCGCTACTCTTAATGGAACTACCGCTAACTATCAATAATCAATTTATTACTGTTACAAATTGATTTGGGTTGCTGTTGTTTGTTGTGTTGTGCTGATGTTTTTCTTGCTTTTTTTATATATATAAATTATTTAGTACTATTAAATGAGAGTTCCTTTTCCTAGATGTTGAACTTATATTTATTTATTAGATGATGAACTTATATTTATTTGTGTCATGTTGAATGTTTTTAGAACAATGTTATATAAATTTTATTGTGTGAAACTACGGTTTCAAACAGAACCGATCCGTGTTTAAATGGTTTAGTTTCATAGTTTGAATGGTTTGAATTGGTTCTAATTTTTATAGAATCGTAATTCACGAATTGATTTTGGTTTCATCTCAAATCAGTCCAATCTTGACTATGCTCACTCCTATTTGCAATGTATTTTTGTTTGGGATGAGCTTCTCTCTAATCCAGAGGCATTGTCCGCGATCGTGGGGCTGCCATGGGCCCTATTTTGATGATATGTGCCGTTTATTTTTTTAGGGTCTTCATGTGTACCATTCATTAAAAGCAATTAAATTGATTCGAAAATCGTAACATCTCCTTGTGTTAACTCTAAAAAAATGTTATTCACCCAAAAACTCTAAAAAAATGAATGACAAGTGCATTTTTAAAAATAGATCATTCATTTTTTTTAAAGACAAATGTAATAAAATGAAAATATTATAATTGTTAGATCGATCTAATTTTTTTTTTAATTTTTTATTTTTTTATTTTTTTTTATACATGATATGCATAAAAAGTCCTAAAAAATGAATAACTCAGATTATCGAAATGGGACACAAATAATACCTCCCTAATCCAGATGAAGAGCGGAGAAGACTATATCCTTTTTTATTTTATCATTTTTATTGAATCCAACGTGAATCCAGTCTCATTTGAAATAATCAAACACTAAAAATGCAATATTTGACTTTTTAGAATGAAACCTCGAAATACCCATTCCTATGTTTAGTGTTAAAATAGAATTATCATTTATTAATTTAAGAAAATAATTGGTTTTTTGAAAAATTAAGAAAGATTTTGCTAATGATAGTTATAAGTGCTAACATTAATTAGAAACATATAAGGACAAAATATTTGTAATTTTAAAATACCTTTTACATATTTTAAAATACATCGATATATATATTTTAAATAATTTTTCACATATCTCTCTATATATATGTATACATTTTTCAGTACTAATAATAACTCTAAATTTGTTTTAACATTTTTCAATTAAAAGTTACGAGTTAAACACTACCCACATCTCAAGGGAGTAGATACTAATATTTTTTTTAAAATCATTTTGGTCGAACCTTAAAATTGTATTATTCTTATATTATGTAATATTTTATCATTTCCCACTATACCCTACTAAATATTTATTTTTTCCAATTATTTTTAGTATTTTAGTTTTTTTTTTTTGATGTGTGAGAATGTGGGTTTTTAGATAACAAAATTACCCAACTTGATTATATTTGTTCAGGGCATTCTTATTAATAACATGGAAAGGAAAAATGATGACAAGGCGGCTCATTACCACGCCCAACGGTCAATTAGCAAAGAACTAGAAGAAAGCCAAAGCCCGGATACTTCTAATGATGATGATGACGACAACGAAGACGATGATGATGATTCAGAAAACACCAAAGAGCAGCCACCAAATGAGAAATCACATTCACAATTACAATCACAATCAAGTCCTAACTTTGATTCTGATGATAATTCAAGGAGCCATCAAGTGAGGAACCAGAAACATGTCCAGAGAACTTAGAAGAAGAAGGTGAGACAGCTTTTACACTTTTTCTAGACAAAATATTTTAAAATTTATTTAGAATTTAAATTGTGTGAATCAAATTCATTATTGATATGTCTCATAACACATTTATTTTATTTTATTTTTTTGTTGAGAAAGATCAAAATCAAACATTCATAGATATCTAATAGAGTCATACAACCATAAAACCTATAGGAAGCTTTGTCAGCCTTTATACATGGCTAACTTAGCTTCATCATGAGCATATTTAACCTTCTGTCTAGAGACCTTAGATAAACATACATAATCAAAACGATTACAAAAATAAACTTTTTTTTTTTCTTCTTCTGATTGGCAAAAGAGAAAACTTTATTAATAAATATTCAAAATCAATAAAGAGAGCAGATGGGTGCAAAGAGTATCATAGCAGAACAAAATAATCCCAACTAGGTTGGCACCGAAATACCCGCCCAATCATATGCTAGTACATCATCAAAAGTTGGTGAGAAACCAACAAACAAAGGGTAATAACCAAAAATACAAAACCAAAGTCCATAGTTATTAATAGCAGAGCAGCCCATAGTTCATAGGCAACTCATCAGCCCAGCACAGCCATCAGTTCAAAGAAGCAGCCAACCACACTTGTTATTAGATGCAGCTTCTCACCAACTGAATATCCCTCACAATATCACTGACAAAATAGAGGCATCCAAGATTATGTGATTTCAAGCAAAGTGCTAACCTTACTTTAATTAGGTCACATTACTAAATTTGGTTGCTTATCAGAAAAAATGCACTCATTTCTGCTCTTCCACACAGACCAAATTACAGCTGAAGGAATAGCTCTCCAAATCTGTATTTCCTTCTTTCTGAAATTCCAGCTCATCCGCCATTGTAGCCAACACTCAACTGATCCTTGTGTTACCCATGGCAGCCCCACCAATCAAACATGCATACCCAAACTTGCCACACAAATGGGCAGAACAACAGAGTAGGATTCAAGGACTCCAATTCAGATTTGCAAAACACACATGATAAATCAGCATTATCCCTCGAGACACCTATTCTACTGAGAAAATCAGCTGTTTTAAGTGTTCCTTTCCAGGCTAACCAGACAAACTATATCTTGCAAAAGAGTATGCAACTCCCACTCCACCACCCTCCTTAATTTCTTTAATCATCATCAGCAAGATGTTGTGCTGGATGCACCATTTAAACACTTCCAAGCACGCCTGTGCTTCCGCTACACTCACTGACGATGCAACAAAAGTGAACTGCTTCTTCACCATAGGATTTCCAATGATACCCATGCTGCATCAGCTTTACGTGTTTGCTTCATCCATGCACCATCAATTAGGAATCTGCTAACAATAGGATCATGTCGCCAATCTGCATTGTTAGCAATAACATATATAGGAAGATTCAAGAGTAGACCGAATATTATTGCTCATACTTAAAAATTGTTTGTTTGATGGTAAATTCAAATGGTTTATCCAGTCAATCATCCAAGCCGGGTGCACAAGTTGATGTTTAAACTGCCTTATTCCGATGAATCCAAATGCCCCATAATACCTTAATAGCAGCCACAATAGCCTCCTCATCTGGTGCATTATGAAACCAGTTTTCTATCCATTATTGTGTCCACATGCTTTGCCCCATATATTAAAATCAAGGCCTAAACAAGATCCTCGTCAAATAGGTTGTGAAAAAGGACAGGAAACACAGGTGTTCTCTATAGTTTCTTCTTGGTCAAAACATTCCACCTTTATTCCTCGACATATATCAACTCTGCCCTAACAGGCAATATTCTATGAAGTATTTTCATAAAAAGAGTGCCCACTTAGGAGGTATATTGAGATTCCAAATCTTCTTCCAGCACCAACTACTCACTCCTATTCCTTCCAATCCTGAGCCGAACCTCCTACACCATAAAGTAGCCTGTTTTAACCGAATACTGACCATCCTTGCAACCTTTCCATACAACATTAAGTTTAGTCTCTACTTATACACTCACCTTCTAAATAGATTTATGAATATTTTTTCTGACTATGTATCTTATTATTTCCTGCTATTAATTTTTTACGCAAAATAAGTTGTCAAAGTCATGTAGCTCACTAGTGTAAAAGTACTAACATTCATGGTTACACTTTCTCATGTATCGTTTATTTAAATCACTCAAAGGTCTGAGGCTCAGGGATGTGTTCCTCCAAAGTCTTGGTTCGAAATCTCCCAAGTACAAATAGTTTCTAGGTATTAGTACATATGAAACTTTGTGCCGACTTTAATTGGACTTCCCCACTAGTGGACGGTGAGATTAGTCCTCAAATTAGTCGGTCCAGTGAGCCGAATATCAAAATAAATAAATAAAAGCTTAATAATATACTTCAAAAATTCTTTTAGTTATTATCAATCAGCTGTGAGTTGGATACTTGAGTATGGTATTACAGTTAGATCTTAAGTGATTTCTAATGGGTCAAGTTTCTACACGAGTCTATTCTCTTACCTCTCATCAATGTTATAGTGTGAGTTAAGATATAATAGAAATAAAGTAATACAGTAAATAAAAAAAGAGTGCTACTATTAGCACCTACCTAATTTCTTTGCACCCTCCAATTCTAACCCTTTTTTTTGTAGAATTATATTAAAGGACAACTTTTAATGCAACACCCACCCACCAAATGAAAACAATTAGAATGACACTCTACAATATTGTACACCCACCTCCCTCCCCATCTATACATATTCCTTACCAATCTAAACCCTAATCGTATTCTTCTTCATTACTATCCTAAACTCACATATTCATCTTCAATGAAAAACATTTGAAACCACCTAATCAGTTAAGGTTTTGTTTGGTGGTTTCAAATGTGTTCGGTGTTCTAAATCAGTTAACGTTGCAAACAATCTTATTACAGATTTTGAGTTTCTACATTTGTGGTTGTTTTCACCATTCGTTGATACTTATATTTGCATTAGTAAGTTTATATATTTGCATTTACGATTCTGGGTTGTTTTTGGTTCGATATTAGTTTGCCGACTATTAAGGTTTAGTTCAGTAAATCTGTGCTGAACAGAAACATTTAGTTCAGTAATACAGTGCTGAACATAAACATTTTGTTCAGCATTAGAATGCCAAATGGTTTCATTTTGTAGGATTTTCCCCCATTTCTGTTTTTTTTTTAGAGTTGTTTCCTCTAAAACCCCTTGTATCGAGAGTTTTACCTCGAAATAAACAAAAAAATAATACGCGATGAGGACTTGGAGGTTGCTTGAGAGAAGAAGAAAGAGACCGTCGAAGAGATTTTCTGACGAGATTTTCGACTGAGATACCGTCGTTCACAGTGACAAGGAGAAAGAGACCATCGTTTATGAGAGAAGGAGAGAAGAGAGATAATCGATTCGTCTCTCAATCATTTGTTGTTCGCAATCGTCTCTTAATCGTTCATCGTTTACTAAGAGAAGAAGAAGAGAGGGTGTGCAAAATTACGTGAGTGTGCACTTAGGTGTGATAATATTATGAATATAAGTAAAATTGGTATTAAGTGAAGTGTTCAAAAAAATCTTATTAAAATTTAGGGTTTAAGGTGGGGGTTCAAATAAATGTGGGGTCCAAAGAAATTAGGTAAGTACTAATAGCAGCCCTCTAAAAAAAATGTCAAGTCTCCCCCTTACTTTTTTACCCCTCCTCTGTGTTAGCTAGAACATGTCTAATGGGATGGTTAAAAATCTGTTAAATTGTGTTATATAACAAAAAGTGGAGCTCAATTTTGTGTCAAGTGTTTGTTAATTTAGAGAGTGAGTGAGTAATGTGTGTTGAAGTATCTTATGTAAGTAGGGTTTACTTGCTTGTGTATAAATATGTATATATATATATATAAATTATAAATAAAAAAATGATTATAATATTTGGAAAAGTATGTTATTGATTGGTCTCTCGCTCCGTTTGTTTTGATGTAAACTATTTTTGTTAAAAATATTTTACTAATTTTTCATTGCTTTGTTGAACAAAAAGCAAGTAAAACATTTTTTAAGAAAAATATTTTTGCATTATTTTGTCAAGAATGGCTTACCTTTAAAAATTTCGTAAGTCAATTTTTACAAAGTTGATGCTCACTTATTACCTTTTCAATACATTTTGCCTTTCCAAATATATATTTTAGCTAACTAAAAAATCTTAAATGACATTTTATTGAATCAAAATTTATTTATTAGGCAATAAAATATTTTTATTTCAAGTGTCAACCAAACATCAAAAAATAAAAAAAATCTGTGTAAAATTATTTTATAAAAAAAATAATTTTTTATATAAAATATTCTACGTCTAAATAAACGAAATTTTGACAAGCTCATTGGAGTATGTTATCCGATCCCAAAACTTATTAGAGAGTCAGTGGAAGATGTTCTTAACTTGTTAAGTAGAGGTTATTTTGGAAATTATTGTTTTAGTTGATATTTTGACTTTTTATAAAAGTACATGTAAAAAATAAAAAAATAATTAATTTTTTAATAATATTTTTTTGACAATTTAACAATTTTAATATGTCCCCAAATGCATTAAATGAAATTCGTAGGTGCTCTCAAGTACAGTTTGACAAAAGTCGTGTGATATTTTTTTTAACACAAATTGTATATTAGAGGAATAATTTACAAAAAGAAAAAAAAGTGTTGATAGGAATCTCAAAAGAATTATTAAAAATTTTACACTATTTATATGAGTGTAGAACAAGCATTCCATGAGCCCCACATCCATATGATAATTAGTTTTTAGCAAAAATTTTAAGGTCACTAGCATTTTTAGACCATCATAATTTTCAAAATTTGTTGGTGGGTCCTATGCCTGCCAAAAAAAAAAAAAAAAAAAACAAAATAATATTGTGAAATTCTTAAATGTACTCAAGGAAAAGATTATATATATTATGTATATATATATAAATGTAGGGTGTTTTGAAAAGATGGTTAAAAACAGGCTTTTTGACGCTTTTTTTTAAACGTGTAAAAAATGTAGAAGATGATGCGATTCAAAATGGGTTAAAAGTTGAGAAGTGGCTTTTAACCCACTTTTGGATTGAGAATATGATTTTTTTTTTTTTTTTTGTGTGTGTGTGTGTGTGTGTACATAATTTGATATTTCTTTTATTTGCAGAAAAAGAGATTATTTTGATGAATTAAATGGTACAAATGATACAACAAAATTATATCAATACAAGGAACGAAGAAAAATAAAGTAGACATCGTTACCAAATAGCATATCCCAATAACTAATTAATCAAATCCAAAGCCCAAAACCCCAAACTACGGATGCAACTCGACAAGTTCAGACAAGTTGAAAGCCTATTCAACCCAAGTCCAGATCCTCTAGATTGATCTCTCTACAGTAAGATCTAATGACTGATATTAAGAGAAATCAAAACGATATCGTTTCAATTAATACCCCCCCCCTCTTCCCCAAAAATAAAAAATATAAAAAATAATGCAAAAACAACAACGCATAATGAAGAGGGAGAGAGAGGAGATCGCCGGTACATCACCAACCCTGCTCTCGTTGGCCAGCGGCCACCTTTCCCCCACCCTTACAGACCATCACTAGTCACTCACGCTTTTCCTCCGATCACCCATTGCATCCCACTCTTCTTTCTTCTTCTCATCTTCCCCAGAACCCTAGATCTAGCCCACCACTAAGAGATCACCACCATCGATGGCTAGAGATGGTGGGAGATGGGTAGTCGCTGGCGGAAGGGTCGAATTCCTTCCGATTCATTGGTGATGGCGGTGGTGGCTAGGGGTGTTCAAAAAAAATCGGTGGAATTGGTAAATAAATCCAATTCGGTCCAAATCGTCAATTCGGTCTAATTTTTTTAGTTGCAGTTCTGGTTCTTGTTTTGAAAATGGTGGAACCGTTCAATTCGGTTTGGTTCTCGGTTCTAAGGCTTTGGCTACAGTTCCGAACTGGATTGGATCGTAAAATATTTGTTTATTATTTTTTTTATTTTTATATAAAAATTACATTTCGATTACGATTTTAATTTTTCTGTAACTGTAAGAAACGGTTCGGTTCTTAATTTACTCTAAAACCAGACCAATCAGATTCATGTACACCCTAGCAGTGGCCAGACCCAAATTGTTTTCCAAACAACAATGACGTCTTTTTCTTTTTGAAACCCACAGCTGACAAATTCCGCCGACCCACCCCTCTTCCCTCCCCTCATTTGTAGTGCCACCGCTACTTGACCACTCGTCTCCAACAAAATTGAAGGGTGTAGCGTGATAGAGATCACAAAGGTTGTCAAAATTCACTCACACAAGCTTAGGTTGCTCAACATAGATTTGGGTCATCGCCGTTTTGCCATGCGTCTCACCATTCAGTTGTGTGTCTCATCTTTCACCTTGGGTTTTGCGTTGTTTGCCGTGAGTCAACGACATTCTACCAGAGCTAGATCGCACAAGGATTGCTAGTAAGAGATTTGTGAAGAGAAGGAAGAGAGAGATCTCTTTGATTTTATTTATTTTTATTTATATTTTTGCATTAAGTAAAACAAAATCATTTTGACCAAAATGATGTTGTTTCAATAAACTGTAGGAAAATTCTAGAGAGAACTCTAAAAATCCTAATGCATTCAAGCCTAGCCCAAGTTCTATTAAGAGCAGTTCAAACTTGCCCAAGCCCAACTTGCAATCCAAATTTGTCTCCTCAAGTCCAACCTGAGCTAAGCTCGAGTTATTTGCATTGCACATAGATTCAAGATTTTAATTTTTAGGTTGATTAATTTATTAAATTAAGACTCTATTAACATTTTTTTTTTTTGATAAAAAAGTAAATAGTTTATATAATATGAGAGAGATGGAGAGGAGAGAAATAAGAATTAAAACCAATGCGCCATTACAATGGTTTGTAATTTAATATACAAAACAAACATGATCTAATGATCTAAATTATTTAACATCAATAATTTATATGTATATTTAAGTATTTGATATATTTATATATATATATATAATTAGGGCTTCAAGCTATCTAGTGTCTCTGTCCAAGCCAATTCAAATTTAATTCAAGCTTCTAAATTTCTACCGTAACTCTTACCGAACTTAAACGTATATTGCTCGAGTCCTAAAAAATTTTTAGATTGACCTTGAGTTGCTTAAGTTGAGCCCGCTCAATTACACTTCTAAATCAAACAACCAACACAAGAAGCCAATATCAGACCAAACAAATGAGAACAATGCAAAACTCCAAATGAACAATAGACAACTCTATCACTTTAGCCCTCAAAGCACCAACACAATTAACTCTACAAAGAAGTGGCAACAAACCAGACCCATCAGGAGCCCAAAGAGAATGGCAACAAGAGGCCCAAATTCCATATCAGCAACAACCCAAGGCCAAATATCAAGGCATTGACATCCAAATGATTAGTAACAGCAAATTGAGATCTAGACTAATAATCAACCAGGACAAATATCCCCCAAATATGAGACTATTGAATGCTAAGAGCGAGAGTAGGATACAAAATGTGAGATTAAAGAGAAGTTTTGACTAATTTATTAAATTATATAATTGATAAGATTTTGTCAATCTCTCCTTATAATCCTGAGTTAATCAAAATATAAGAGATGATACACAATTCAAAATAATTGATAATCCCAAAACTACAATATTAAAAAAGTTAAATCACATCTAATCCAAACCACTCAAATAAACATAATCATAACTGTACAACCAATAAAGGCAACATATTTCTATCTGCAATTGTCAAAATATTTGCAGTATGCTGGCATAAAGCTTGATCTGCAACACTAGAAACTTAGAACCCATGAGGACTATATGAAATTAATTTAGAATTTATTAATTACATATATTGAAAGGTTGAGTTCATTACGGTCTTGAAGAGTGAAGGGTAGGGTCACTTAATTAGCTTCAAAGTGTCTTGATTGTATGTGAATGTATGAATTAATTGTTAGTCTTAGATGTATCTAAAAATCACTATATAAAGTGACATGTGATCATTTGAGGATGCACAGGGAAGAAGAAGAAATTTAGAAGTAAAACTTAGTTAAGTTCTTAAAAAGGTAATTTGAGCCTCTCAAGAGCTCTATACGGCCTTTGGGTCGTAGATCTCCACAAATCTCTAGTTTATCTTCTTCACACACACGTCATATTGAGTTTTATGTATGGCTTGCTGGTGTCCATCATATTGTGATAGCTTCTAGAAATTCATGATGAGTTCACAGACAAAACAGAACAGTATTATTTTTAACATAGTATGAATCAATTTTTCTAGTCTGGATATCTCCAAAGAAACCCTAATGTATAGATTTTGCTTGTATATGTTTTACTTGAATTTGTTTTCAAAAATTACCTTGGTGACATCTTCTGAGTATATAAACCAAGATGTCAACATGTGCTTTTCAACTTTCATAATTATCCTGCAAAAACCACAAAATCAAAGACAATAAATAAATACAGAAAAGAAATCCTTTTGTAGGTAGTGAGGATGAAATGTATCTGATGATTTTATTCAAGTTGGTGCATAAAGGTGATTGGGGCCAGATTAAGCACTTCCTTGAGCTACACCCTGATGTGCTAAGTGCCAAAATTTCATCTTACGGCGAGACAGCCCTCCACATTGCAGCCCTAGCTGGACACGTAAAGATTGTGGAGGAGTTGGTCAATATGACAAGTGTAGAAGATTTGACACTTACAAATGATTACGGTGAAACAGCTCTTTCTCTTGCTGCCGGAGGTGGAATCACAAGGGTTGCTAAGCCTTTGGTGAGAAAGAATCATGACTTGCTAGGTATTGAAAAATTAATGGTATCATCCCAGTTGTTGTGGCTGCTCAATTCGGCCATACAGATATGGTACATTTCTTTACTATGACTCAAGAGGAAGACCTAGATCCTGAAACAAGCAACCAAGGTGCTAAGCTTCTTATTACTTGCATCATTGCCCAAATATATGGTAATAAAATTTAAATTCTCATTAATATTTAGCAAAACATTAACTAGCAAGTAGTTTTACTGATTCACTTAACTGTATGTGTTGGCAATACCATAGATATTGCTTTGGATCTGGTACTACGGTTCCCAGAATTGGCTACTGCTGTATTGGAGGGACATACCGGTGGAACACTAAATACATTGGCTACTAGAAACTCAGCATTCCCTAGTCGAACTCAGTTGGTGTGTTGGAAAAAATGGTTATACTCATGTGGGTACTTTTATTCACTCAACTAAACTTTTATTCTCGGTCTATTAGTTCACAGGTTCCATCTAAACCCCTTATACTAGGGAAAGACAACCCAAACTTTGAATTTAATTCAGATAAAAGAGAGAAAATAACAAACTTCATTGTGAATGGGTATATGTTAGTGAATAGTATTTATCCAATCAGAACAAAAATGATTTCAAACAATTTTAGGAGTTCAAATTATAGACCTGAAATCATTAGTTTTATTATTTTGAATTCCCCCCCTCCCTTTGATTATGAATATATTTGAAAGCACTACTGATGAAGTCCTTTGTTGAAAGGCATGCCGGTACATTCATCTCATGTCTCCAACATTCACAAAGACATCGAAGCATATCCTGGAATACATACTTACCATGAAAATATCATTAAACGAGGTATATTTAGAATATCATAAGGATCGTACTTTTTGAAAAATGTGATTATCTTTTGGAGAACACAAGATTCTAATGGTTGTATGCTTGCAGCACTCAGTCATTCATATGGACTAGTATGGGATCTCCTAAAACTCCTAGGTATATGAAGAGTACATTCACTTCAATCCTCTTTTGAATTTTTTTATGTAGGTCTTTAACTTTGTTTTGATTGCAGTCCCCTACATCAAGCATATATATGTTATAAAATTAAAACATGCTCAAGTCCTTGAGTTGTTGGACTGCATTTCCCAACATATATCAGCTTTGAATCATTCACAAATAAAGGATACAGAATTATTTCAAGCAGTATTCAATGCTATTAAGCATGGGAATGTTGAGTTTGTCGACGAGATCCTCACAGCGTATCCTGATATCGTATGGATTGTTGATGAGGACACGCGCAACATATTTTTATATGCAGTTCTGCAACGGCAAGAAAAGATTTTCACCCTTTTACATAAAATGGGGCCGAAAAAGAACATAATAGCAACTAGCTTGGACAAAAATGGAAACACCATCTTACATCATGCGGCAATGCTATCACCTTCTTCTCATCTTGATGGCATTTCTGGTGCAGCTTTGCAGATGCAGAGAGAGTTACAATGGTTTGAGGTGACCCACACACATTTTCCACATCTTCGAATCCTTTTTTTATTTCCTTTGGGTCTTGCAAACAAATGTCCTGGAGCACAAGAAAAAGACCCAAAAAATTAAAAAACATGAGACAATTTTCACTGAATTCAATGCACCTTATATTTTATTTTTATTTAAATGAACACACTTTTTTAACATTTTTACCTATTTTCAAGACACTATTGACCTTAATCCCAATATTAAACAATGCCCCAAGGTCACTCTATAGCATTTGCCTTTTTTTGTTCTTATTTTTATTTGGGGTTAAGTGTTAGTTGTGCCATCAAAATTGCAGGAAGTAGAGAAAGTTGTTCAACCAATGTATAGAGAAATACAAAAAATTATGGTAAGACAGCTCGCGCTTTGTTTACTTCAGAGCACAAGAACTGAGAAGAGAAGGGGAGAAATGGATGAAGGAAACATCAACATCGTGCACTGTTGTGGCTGCTCTTATCGCTACTGTTATGTTCACAGCAATCTTCACCGTGCCAGGAGGTTATGATGTAACAACGGGGAATCCCTTGTACTTGCATCAAAATTCATTCATGGTTTTCATAGTATCAGATGCTTTGTCCTTGTTCACTTCTTCTAGCTCAGTACTGCTGTTCCTAGGAATCCTTAAATCGCGCTACACTGAAGATGAATTCCTTATGTCCTTGCCAAGGAAACTAATAATGGGTATCGCTTCCCTTTTCTTCTCTATAGCAACCATGATGCTAACCTTTGGCACTACCATATTTATCTCCCTTCATGACCGATTATCATGGATTTCCATCCCGATCATTTTGTTGTCTAGCATTCCAGTTATGGTTTTTGTATTTCCTCAAGTTCCACTCCTTTATGAGATTTTTGTTTCGACATATGGACCTGGCATCTTTAAAAAACCAAAAAAGGGTTAGTTTTGAAGTGTTTCCCTTTATGAATATTCCTATGAGTGTATTAGATTGAGAGTATAAACTCTGGCATTTATTTAAAGAAAATTTTAGGCATGTAATGTCATTTTTATTATATTTTTACTTGTCTTGTATTTGACGTATTTATTTAGTTTGTTCTTGAGTTGTTTGTGCTATCACACATGCCTTTTACTTCACAAGTAAAATCAGACGTGTGTTAGTGATGCCAATTTGTGGACAAAAGCACTTGAATTTAATCTCTATTAATGGGGCTTTAAAGTTAGTTTGGAAGTTTTTTTTTTTTTTTTTAATTGAGCCAGCAACAAAATTGAGGTACAAGCAGTCAAAGCAGTGCCTGATGTACAAGTGGCTGAAGCAGAATTTGGGAAATTACATGGGCCCATTGAGCAGAATCATGGGTCGCTTGAGCAGGTTGTACATGCACTTATATATGCTTTCATCAGTTCTATCCAAAAAGCTGATCTTCGTCAGCTTGATGGCCACTTGGACCAAAAGCAATGTTTTCTTATGTATTGTTGTTCATTCATGCTTTGAATTCTCTGTTGAATTGGGTTTTGATCATCCTAGGTATAAACACAAATCTAGCAGGAAACCAAAACAAGCTTGGAAAAATTACAAAGAGGCCTTGTGTTGCAGAGCTAAAAATTGATCAATATCTGAGCTTATTTATTTATTTATATATTAAACTACTTTCATGAGTTGGTGATCGTCTAAGTAGATACTAGAGATTTCATATCAAGAAGTTAGTAAACTGGAAATTCAAGAACTGGAGGAAAGGTATACATGGATTTAGCATGATCACTTAGGTCCATTGATTGAAGATCAAACAGGGTATATACCAGTGTATTCTTTCAAAGAAAAAAACAAACACCAAAGATGTGATACATATGTGCTCCTATACTGAGATTCTAAACAGTGTTTATATGGGAAAATGTGGCAGTGAGATATGATATACTAACCATATTTTCTTGTAGACGTAAACACTGGACAACGAAGGATTGTGAACACTTGGGTTGAATCTTAGAGCTGTTACACTTCATTTGTACCTTCGCATGAGGAGAAACATGCCTCCTCACAAACCAGCTTTTCTGTCAGCAATTTATTGTGTTAGTTTGCATACTTTGAACTCACATGTTTATTATTTTATTGGTTTAATTTTGTATGCATAGTTTCTAATTATAGTAGATGTTCTGACAGGACAGACCAGGTGTATCATACCTGTCAAATCTACTACAAAATTTCTCCACATTGGCTCCTCAAACTAGCCGTTTAGCATAGAGAGTTAGCTGAGTGAGTGAAATTCTAGCTTAGATCCCATTTTTGAATGAGGACAAGGACCAATTTGGCAGTGTGTAAGGGTTGCTAGATTGCCCTGGATGAACTGAGGATGAAATATGAGTCAAGCAGTTAGCTAATGTCACTTTGATAGACTAGGAAAGATAAATGATTTCGGAATAATTTATATTGAAGAGGGCATCTTTGAAATTTTGCCATAAAAGTATTATTCCAGGATAAAGTGGTTTTAACTGCTAAGATTTAAGTGGCAATGGCCTGAAATATGGCTCTTCCTCAATAGCATGAACAACAGTAGAACTCATCGCATGGACTTCTCAATCTCACAAATTATCACAGGCTATATGTTCCCTACCAACATTAGCTACTCTTAAATTAGAAGTTTTGCATAACTGTGAATGAATCTTCCCCCTTACATCAATCAAATATGTTGGGTCATTTTAATGATTTTTTTCACTTCTCATTACAAGCATAGTCAATGACTAATTTCATTGAATCCTGTAGTTCAATAACCCCTAGATTTAGTATTGCAAGCATATCAATAACAGATGCCCCGTCTCCCTCAAGGTTTGGAGAAAATACAATTAGCAAGTAAGAAAATATGTTTGCAATACTAAGAAAATACAGTTACTAGTTTTTCTCAATAAGAGTTGGGTTTGGAGAAAATAAACTTAGCCCCACACTTTTAAGGTAATTACACCTGCCTCCCTCGAGGTTTTAATTCACATAACACTTAGTCCTTTTCCATCAATAATTTGTGAGTCATATGGATGCAAAGATGATGTCATCATATCTTTTCTACTGAAATATATACTTACATGTTTATTTAAGTGTCTATCCATCATCTGCATTAGTTTTGATTACTTTAATCTTACTAAAAGGAGGACAGTGTACTTATGTCAAACTTGTGGAGCTAACTGTATTTTTTCTCAAACCTCAAGGGACGTTAGTGTAATTTACCCTAAACTTTACCAAGCTTAATTGATAGATGTGGCATGCAATAATAAAATTTTAATTTTCAAAATGGGACTCACTAAAATGATATGATAGAAACAACTCATGTAAGTAAGAAAAATTTGCAAAATTTATTAGTTTGTAAAGCATTACTCGTGTAAGAAAAACTAGGAGCAGAGTAAGAATATTGACAGCTTATCTGCCATCAAGAAGAAATGTAAGAATATTGGCTAATGTTAGTTTTTCCCATTTAACCCTTAATTTTCTTTTTCCTTTGCAACTCCCTTTACAAATCCTAGAAGGAACTAGACCATCCTATGGAACTAAAATTGCAACAAGATGTGCATGCAGTATTTTAACATTGTCATGTGGTAGTAGATGTTTTTTTGCTATTCTGAAACATTAGCCACCAACCAACCTACTTCTGTATAAAATATTAAAATGGTTGAACTATCCCAGGAGATAATAGAGGCCAACTGACTTACATAGTTTTTCTGTCAAAGTTAGGTTTTACCAGACTTTGGCAAACATTTTAGTGTCCTTGAATTGGCACGAATGATGTCTCCATACCACATTGCAAGCTGTAAAAAGTAACTACTAAAAATTAGACAACAATTTTATGATCCAGCATCTTCACTAAAACTTCTCGTAATTGAGAAATGGGCACAACATATTAACAGGACATTTTATTCTGCTTGATTGCTATTATGATCAAATGAACAAATGAATCTGCAATTCGTTTGTTTGTTTTTTTTCCTGACAACCTTAATAAATATTTTCTGTGCTACAATTTAAAATTACAAGAACAATGCATAATATTTCATTGCATTTGCAACATACTTATCCAAGATGTCATACCTCTGGATGGATGCATCAGCTTCAATCCAGCTACATCCAGCCTTCTTCTTCAACCCCATACTTCTCATCACGTCCCGAACCACATTAGCATCTTCCCACCTCTTGGAACTAGCATATGTGTTAGATAACAAAGCATAAGTTCCAATGCTCACACCTTTAGTGGTAGGAAGACAATGGGTGATTTGCCCAAACATCTCCTCATTCCCATGAATTCTGCAAGCATTAAGGAGTGCTCCCCAAACCGTTCCATCTGCTTCCACAGGCATTTTTTTTATGAAAGCCTCTGCTTCCTTCAAGAGCCCTGCTCGACCATACATATCAACAATGCAAGCATAATGCTGCACTTGGGGCTCAATCCTATAAACATCAGTCATGGCTTTGAAGAACATCAATCCTTGATCAATCATCCTCCCATGACTGCAAGCTGATATCAAGCCAACAAAGGTTACATCATCAAGAGGTACTCCGTGAATTAACATTAGTGAGAAGAGCGGCAAAGCATGCACACCAAGGCCATTCATGGCCATTCCGCTAATAATAGTACTCCATGACACTATATCCTTATACATAAGCATGTTAAACACCTGAATTGCCATACCCATATTGCCACACTTAGCATACATGTTAATCAAAGCATTCCCCACATTGCCATCCACCATAAGATCATGTCGAGTGCTCACATACTCATGCACCCATTGACCCAAACTCAAGGCACAAAGAGAAGAACATGCTGACAATACATTGACTATAGTGGCCTCGTTAGGTTCAGCTTCTCTTCTTAGTAACATATCCTGAAAAATCCCAACTGCCTCCTCACAAAATCCTCTGTGCGCAAAACCACCCACCATTGCAGTCCAAGAAACCACATCTCTCTTAGGCATTCTCACAAACAGATAATGAGCAATCCTTAAAGACCCACATTTTACATAAAAATCCAATACTGCATTATCCAAAATGATATTATCTTCAGTCAAATTCTTTAAACAATACCCATGAATAGCTTTACCAAGCTTAACAGCTCTTATGCTAGAACATGCAGATATAACACTAACAAGTGTAGTAGCATTAGGCTCAACGTCCATGGACAAAAACTTAACAATGGCTTCCGATTCAAAGCCACGCTTGGAAAGCCCAGAAACAATCGATGTCCACGAAACAATATCAGGGTAAAGAATGGCATCAAAGACTCTGCAAGCATCAACAATGTGATTTTCAAAGACATAGAAGTGAATTAAGCTGTTTTGGATGAAGATATCAGAAAAATGACCAGTTTTGATGACACGGGCATGGATTTCAAGACCCTTTTGGAGAGCATGCAGTGAGGAACAAGCCTTGAGGGCATGAGTGAAGGTGAAGTGGTTATGGGAAGAAGGGTGGTGCAGCATTTGGTTGTAGAGAATAAGGGCATCTTGTGGGTTGGTTGAGCGTGTCAAGGAACCCAGAAGCAAGTTCAAGGTGTAGGGTGTGGTTGATTTCAGTATGTGGGCATGGATTTGGTTTAGTTGTTTCAGTGTGAGAGTGGGACTCACAAACTTTATTATTGGCATATTCTGTTTTTGAGTGATTTGATCCACCAGTCATGGGGCAAATTAATGTTGCATGGAGCCATCAAAATCAAAATCAAAATCTGATGGTCTATATTGGAAACAATAATGTTTAATTCACACAAAAAAACACCCCCTAAATTATTTGAGCACAAAACAGACCCACGCTCCTCTCTCTCTCTCTCAATAAGACCTACAGGGATAATTTGCAAGAAAACTAGGCACTTCAAAGACACAAGATTTGGAAGTATTCTATATCCTCACCATCTATATAATAAGACAGAAGGGTTTTTCAAAAGAACGACGATTCGTAGCTCGAATTCGAGGCTCGAATTTGGCTCGAATTCGTCGGAGTCGGAGGAGGAGTCGGAGTCGGAGGGAGGAGGAGGGAGGAGGAAGGAGGAGGGGAGGGGAGGGGAGGGGGCCATAAAAATGGCTGGAGGAGGAGTCGGGGCCGGAGGCGGAGCTGCGGCGTGCTGCGACGATCGGCGGCGTGCTGCGACGGGGACGGCGGGCGGAGGCGGCGGAGGCGACGAGCTCCTCGCGATGAGGACGGCGGGCGGAGGCGGCGGAGCTCCCTCTCTCCTCTTCCCCTCTGTTCCTGGTTTCAACGAAGAAGAAAAGAAGAAAAGAAGGAAAGAAAAGGCAGAAAAAGAAAGGGGAAAAAAAAAATAAATAAATAAATAAATTGTAAAACGACGTCGTTTTACAGATTTGAGCCAAAAGTCGAGCCAAATATTCGAGCTACCAGGAATTGTTCTTTTCAAAATGTATAAAATGTATCAGATATACATTTCATTTGAATGGCTAAGATGAATCCTAAATTTATATCAATAGTTCAGATCAATGATGGGTCCCGCCCAAATATTTCACATCCCACCTACCCACATCTACCCCGCCCCCCACCTTCCCTCTCTATCTCTCTCTCACTCTCTGTTCTTCGAGGCTTTTTCCAAACTGAGCCGATTTTGTATGGTATTTCCCAAACTAGGCCTACTTTTGACGGAATTCTCAAACTAAGCTAAAGCGCTATTACAAATCGCGCTTTTACTGTTAGGAGACAAAAATTTGATCTACAGTAAAATCGCTATTCCAAATCGCGAATTTAATTAGGAAAACGCTATTATGAATAGCGCTTCTTACACGAAATTTTTTTCCGATATAAAACGCTATTTCAAATAGCGCTTAATTTGGGGTCAAGGTTTGTGAAGAAAACGCTATTTCAAATAGCGACTTCACTGTGCATTTCATTTCTGAAGAAAACGCTATTCGAAATAGCGACTTTACTGTAACTAAATGAAAACGCTTTTTCAATTAGCGTTTTTAACGGTCTTATAAATACAATGGCCCCCCCTTCACCTGCATTCACGTTTTTTACACTTATTTTTTCGTCTCTTCCTCGATCCATCTGTCTCAAACTCCATCTCTCACTCTCACTCTCCATCTCCCTCTGCTCTCAGACTCACTCGATCTCGCTCTGCTTCGGCTCACTGTCGCTCTCGCTCTCCCTCTGCTCTCTGCTCTCTGCTCTCTGCTCTCACTCTCCGTCTCTGCTCTCTCTCTCTCTTCGTGGTATGACAGTTAACCCTAATTTTATGTATTTATTTTTTGTGTTTGTGAAAATGTGAATGTGTTTTAATTTGCTGTGAATGTTAGGGTTTTATATGTGAATTAGGGTTTTATCAGTGTGGTTATGAAATTAGGGTTGAAATTTTTTGAAATCCGAAATCAGGGTTTGGAAATCATTGAATTTGTGGCATTTTTTTATGCTTTTGAATTTTTGAATGTTGCTTGTGAATTGAATATTTGGGTTTGGATTTTTTATGCTTTATCAGTGTGGTTATGAAATTAGGGTTCTAATGATAATTGTTGCTCGATTGTTCACACATCCTTTTAGGATGACATTTTAGGGTTCACATTATTAAGGGTGCTAAAGCTTGTGAATTTTTATGCTTTTGAATCATAAATCAGGTTTGGAATTTTTAAAATTTTTTGAATTTTTTAAATAAATCATAAATATGAGAATTGAGAATTGAAAATTGGAATTATGAAATTCATAAATTCATAAATCATAAATATGTTAATGTCATATTATGAAATTGATATAATTGAGATTTGAGAATTGAGAATTGAGAATTGCAATTATGAAATGTTTATATTTTGAAATTTGAAATCAAAAATTGGAATTTTGAAATTATGGTTGTGAATCAAAATGTCTATATTTTGAATTTTGAATAAACCAACTTATATTTGTTGAATTGGAAATTGTTTTTTTTTTTTTGCTTGTTAAGAGGAATTAAAAGGAAATTAGGGTTTGAAATTAGGGTTTTAAAAGTAATTTTCTTTAATTAAGAATCGTGATTAAAAAATCCGAAATTCATATAATTGATAATTGTTAATGTCATATTATGAAATTCATGTAATTGAGAATTGTTGAATTGAAATTATGAAATGTCTATATTTTGAAATTTGAAATCAGAAATTGAAATTTTGAAATTATGCTTGTAAGTTTTTTTTTTTTTTTTGCTTGTTAAGAGGAATTAAAAGGAAATTAGGGTTTGAAATTTGGGTTTGAAAAGTAATTTTGTTTAATTAAGAATAAAATTAAAAAAAGTGAAATTCATATAATTCATAATTGTTAATGTCATATTACGAAATTCATGTAATTGAGAATTGTTGAATTGGAATTATGAAATGTCTATATTTTGAAATTTGAAATCAGAAATTGGAATTTTAAAATTATGCTTGTGAATCAAAATGTCTATATTTTTTGAATCAAATTATGCTTCAGAAATTGTTAATGTCTATATTTTTTGAATCAAAATGTCTAATTTCTACTAAATGTAATTATTTAAAAAAAATATTTAATTTTGAATGTATTTTATTAAAAAAAAATATTTGTATTTACTTCAAAATAATAAATGAAAAGATCATGTTCTCTCAAATAAAAGATCATGTTCTCTGAAATATTTAATTTTGACTCTATTTTATTCAAATTAAATATTTTTATTGACTTCAAAATAATAAATGAAAATATCATGTTGTCTCAAAATATTTAATTTTCACTCTATTTTATTTAAATAAAAAAATTTTGGTTTAATTTCGTTTGGTTTATTTCACTATATTTGGGGTCAGCACCCAGAATATGATTAAAAAATTTAATGAGCTGAATTTGTAATACATATAATAGCATTATAGTACAAATTTAAATTTCCTCAGAAAACTTACAAAAATTTGAAAAAGTTTTTGAATTGGGTATTGAACGAAGTGACTTATCGCCATTTCCGCTTTGTGACTGTCCACCACCATTGAAAAGGAAAATCTAAACATTATGTTTTAATAATTTTTAATTTTCAATTTAGATAATTAGAAGTCATTATTAGACTAGTTATAGTATATGCATGAAAAGAGTCTTAAACTATTTTAATTAATAGTCCATAGCAATTTCGTAGGTAAGAAGGAAAAGAAAAAAAAAATCGCACTTTCATGGGTAAGCCTGCGTTTCGTAATACCAAATAATTGGTACGGATGGCCCCATAGATGACTCATGGATAATTATCCAAAATTTAGTCCATATTTCACTATATTTGGGGACAGGGACCCAGAATATGATTAAAAAATTTAATGAGCTGAATTTGTAATACATATAATAGCATTATAGTACAAATTTAAATTTCCTCAGACAACTGAAGAAAATCTGAAAAAGTTTTTGAAATGGGTATTGAACGAAGTGACTTATCGCCACTTCCGCTTTGTGACTGTCCACCACCATTGAAAAGGAAAATTTAAACATTATGTTTTAATAATTTTTAATTTTATTTATATAATTAGAAGTCATTATTAGACTAGTTATAGTATATGCATGAAAAGAGTCTTAAACTATTTTAATTAATAGTCCATAGCAATTTCGTAGGTAAGAAGGAAAAGAAAAAAAAATCGCACTTTCATGGGTAAGCCTGCGTTTCGTAATACCAAATAATTGGTACGGATGGCCCCATAGATGACTCATGGATAATTATCCAAAATTTAGTCCATATTTCACTATATTTGGGGACAGGGACCCAGAATATGATTAAAAAATTTAATGAGCTGAATTTGTAATACATATAATAGCATTATAGTACAAATTTAAATTTCCTCAGACAACTGAAGAAAATCTGAAAAAGTTTTTGAAATGGGTATTGAACGAAGTGACTTATCGCTACTTCCGCTTTGTGACTGTCCACCACCATTGAAAAGGAAAATTTAAACATTATGTTTTAATAATTTTTAATTTTATTTATATAATTAGAAGTCATTATTAGACTAGTTATAGTATATGCATGAAAAGAGTCTTAAACTATTTTAATTAATAGTCCATAGCAATTTCGTGGTAAGAAGGAAAAGAAAAAAAAAATCGCACTTTCATGGGTAAGCCTGCGTTTCGTAATACCAAATAATTGGTACGGATGGCCCCATAGATGACTCATGGATAATTATCCAAAATTTAGTCCATATTTCACTATATTTGGGGACAGGGACCCAGAATATGATTAAAAAATTTAATGAGCTGAATTTGTAATACATATAATAGCATTATAGTACAAATTTAAATTTCCTCAGACAACTGAAGAAAGTCTGAAAAAGTTTTTGAAATGGGTATTGAACGAAGTGACTTATCGCCACTTCCGCTTTGTGACTGTCCACCACCATTGAAAAGGAAAATCTAAACATTATGTTTTAATAATTTTTAATTTTCAATTCAGATAATTAGAAGTCATTATTAGACTAATTCTCTGTATGACCTCTACAAAGTAGACGAGGGTTATTAGTTCACATAGAAATAACTTTGTCATTAAGGTCCTAATGGCACAAGTTTGAGCAAATCAAATTAACTTATATTGTCCATAAATCTGAAGAATTGGATCACCATTTTTAAAAAATTAATAACAATGTTTGCAACCTCTATTTTATATTGTCCAAATCAATCGCGTTCTTTCAACTCAACCTTAGAAATATGTAATTATCTACAAAACTCCCCGTACAGATGAAATCTCAGCTGTTGTTTTATACGAATAAAAATAAGTGAGAAAAATGAGAAAATAAACAGTAATAATCACATTGAGACACAAATATACAGCTGACAAAATATAAATTGAATTAATGTTTCACCTTTACAGTTCCTTCAACCCCGGAAAATATAAATTGACAAAAAATGAGAGGGTTGATTTTGATAGGAAAATGTCAGTTATGATATAAATGTGACTTGTGGAAAATTTATTGTTCTTCTTTTAATGTTTATTTTATAAGTAGAATTCGATATATGTATATTGTTGATATTTTAATGTTTATTGTTTCATTGAAGCAAGTATATGGCAACTGTTCCAATTATCTTCTACTGGGGGGGAAATATAATTCGGGATCCTGATGAAGGTGTGTCACATGATGCTGAGCCGAAAGGGATATATGGGGTGCAACTTGGCACCACACTCGTCAATTTGGAGGAGATGTTTATGCCCAAGGTGGCAAGTTACGGGGAAACAGTCCGATTAATCTTCAAATGTAGATATCTTTATCGCCAGTGGCAAGCAACCAACAAATACAAAATATTACCGATAAATGACGATGAGGCGTTGAACACCGTATTAAGTATCGGTGGAAGTTTCCAACCACCAAATTGTTTGGAAGTGTACATTGAGAAAGAAGTTGTACACAATCTTCCGAATATAACACAGAAGGATCCTCATCCGTTCACTACCTTGCTGACACATGGGATTGACACGACAGCGTTTCAGTCTCCTATGTATGAATCAAATGAATGTTACGCAGCTGGCTACACACAACAGCCATTTCATGGCCATGGTGGAGAATCAAGTTCACGTGGTGGATACGAGACTGAATTTCACAATGACACCGAAGATGTGCCCACCTACAGCCATCATAGCACTCCAGTTGAAGTTGCTGGTAATATGGCTGAAACGGTTAATTCTATGCAGTTTCCTGACAGTGACATGTACGATCCTGATGTCGCCCTAGACAATGATAAGGATGAAATGTGTGATGAAGAAAATTTATTGGGCGGATCAGACGATGATGATGATGAAGAAGATGATGCCGACGCTCCCATTGATATTCAGGATGGCCCCATTCCACCTAGACCTGAAATCCCTTTCTATGACAACATTCACACGGGTGGTGATTTTGACATTAGTAACCGCAATGTCGTTCCCCGTAACCGAATCTGGAATGCTGAAAATCCAGAGTTGGACAAAGGAATGGTTTTCGTTGATAAGAAGCAACTCGTACATGCTGTGAAATTGTACCATGCAACAAATAATCGAGAGTATAAAGTCGTAACCTCCAAGCGAGACGTTTGGGTGTGTGCTTGCAAGCACGATTGTAGATGGTGGTTGCGTGCATCTCTTAGTAGGATACATGGTCTTTTTGAAATAAAGCAGTACAGGGGTCCTCACCATTGTTTATACCCACGAATGAACAGGGACCATACAAATATTAGCTCCAGTTACATTGCTTCTCATCTTTTGGGACAAGTTGCGGTGAGTATACAAAATAAATGTTTACATTTATATATATATATTTGTTTGTTTAAAGTGTTCACACAATAATAATCTGACTCATAGGTATTGTCGTATGCAGAATGAACCTGATATGCCCATTAAGAATGTCATCGAAGATATAAAAAAGACCATGAACTATAGTATATCATACAAGAAGGCGTGGCATGCAAGGGCAAAGGCAATTAGAATGGTATTCGGGGATTGGGATGAATCATATAAGATGTTGCCTAAATTCATGTATGCATTACAAACATCTAATCCTGGCACCATCGTGCAATGAAAGCATAGATATACCGAAAATACAACCATTATGCCCGTATTCCACTTTGTTTTCTGGTCTTTCAAACCCGTCATCGATGGATTCAAACATTGTAGGCCTGTTATAACCATTGATGGTACATTCTTATACGGGAAATACACTGGTGTGTTGCTTGTAGCAACAATTGTCACTGCCAATGGAAAAATATTACCGCTTGCATTCGCTGTTATCGACAGGGAGAGTTTGGAGTCTTGGTCGTTCTTCATTTCAAATATCAAGGAACATATTGTCATGGACCGACAGGGAGTGACTTTGATATCTGATCGAGCTGAGAGTATTTTAGCTGCTGTGAGGCGGCATTGGCTGAATCCCTCGCTCCAATTTGTTGGATATCATCGGCACTGCCTTCGTCATGTTTGTAGTAACTTTAACACTAAGTTCAAAAATAAGGAGCTGAAACAACTTCTATGGAAAGCAGGGAGTGCTCATCAACGACGGAAGTGTAATGGTTACTTACAACAAATACAGGCTATTGACCAAGAAGCAATCAATTGGGTTTACAAGATGAATCCTGAGGAGTGGGCCCTTTCGTATGACGGTGGACATCGGTGGGGGGTATTGACCAACAATGATGCAGAGTGCTTCAATAGTGTCTTGAAAGGTGCAAGGAACTTACCTATCTCAGCTATGGTTGAATTCACATTTCGGCGACTCGTAAAATATTTTGACGAAATGGGAGCCCAAGCTGAAATAGATGTACGAAATGAGTTCCAATACCCTAGAGAGATGCAAAAAACTATTAAGGATGGCATCGCAAGGGCAAATACTTTCAGGTTGATCTCATATGACAGGTTAGTTTGTAGTATAAACTAAATTGTTGTTATTATGTTGTCAACTTAAGTACACCTAAAAACATGAACTTGATTAGTTTCTATTACAATTTTCTGATAGGCCACGCCGCGTGTTTGAGGTGCAAACATCTTTTTGCCATGGACGAGGTCGCAATACACAAATTGTGGGATGAATCAACCCACGTGCAGTTGTGGGAAATATGAGATACGACACTATCCATGTTCTCATATCTCTGTAATGTCTGAATGCGGTGACAATCCATTCGAGTACGTTGATCTAGTATATAGGCTTCCTGTATACATGAGGGTTTGGGAAACTAAATTCAATCCAATACCGCATCAAGATTATTGGGCTGATCCGCAGTGGACCTTAATGCCTAATGTACTGCGTCTGCGAGAAGTAAAACGGGGTCGTGCATCTATGTCTCGTATTCCGAATGAGATGGACATATCAGATAGGCGTTTGACCGCTCGTTGCAGTGAGTGCCAGCAGACAGGTCATGACAGGCGAACATGTCCGGCGCGACTTGGTCGATGAAGACTATGTGATACTTACATATTGTAATAGATCATTTTTTAATTCTTTATTTGTAATAGATCATTTTCTTTTCTTTTGTAATTCATTATTTGTAAACGGGGTCGTACATTTAAATAGATCATTTTTTATTTGTAATAGATCATTTATATTTTGTAATTCTTTATATATTGTAATTGTTTGATTTCCTTCACAAAATTTACAACTAACATACTAAACAAATAAATTAAACTAAATGACAATGCAAAAACATTTAACTATACCACATAGGCCTATGTTTTTTATTCTGTACTTGATTGAAAATGTCTATTACCAAATTCTAGTTAAAATCACATAGTTCTTCTACCATTTGAAGATTTTAATATTTCGACTGATGCAAGCATTTTGTACATTTACAATTTCTGAATCAGATGTACGTAATTTACAAATTTGATACTTTATTGAAAAAAAAACATTACAAAATCAATAATGAAGTTTTGTCAAATATGCCATAAATGTAATGAAGTTTTGTAAATATGCCAAAATCAATAATGAAATTTTGTCAAATATGCCAAAATCAATAATGAAGGTTTGGAAAAAAAATTCTCATTCCATTTTTTCGCATTATTTATGTACGAAAACTATCCACATGTTACTGGTCATTATTAAGCTTATGTAACTAAGACCGTAAAATGATTTTGTAAAAGATTTCTATATTAGTTATAGCATAGATAACGATAGGTTCTGTTGAATTGCTTATCATATTTAATGGCACATAATATGCAAAATTTAGATTTTAGTGAATTGCTTCCATGTTAATGGCACACAAATTGATACTTTTAAAATAATCGACCACATTTGTTTTTCAAGTCGTCATGTACAGAATAATTTGAGTTTAATTGTTATAGTTAAATTACATGCTCACCAATACAGTTTTTAAAAATGTATTTGTTTTTCAACTGTACAGGCTTCATGGCACATCTACCTGATGAGGTCCCACTTTTGAGTCATCCACATCGGGCTGACAGTATATGGGACGATCCGGTATGCAATAACGTTTGTTGGACTTTACGCTTACAATGAAAATACCCTGCATTTTGTTTTATATACGTGATAATGCTAAATTTTAACTACTCATTCTGTTATGCAGGACCAGGCACGCACCGTGTGGCATGCCGGCGGGGAGATTCCGGCCTGTGGGAGCATCCATTGGACCATAGAGTCTTGCAGTGTCTACTACGCGCGGGATTCTATGGTGTATATCGTATAGGCCATATCAGACTGGACCACCCACTCATTACTGCTCTCGTCGAGAGGTGGCGCACAGAGACTCACACTTTTCATTTCCCGACCGGTGAGGCCACCGTCACATTGCAGGACGTATCTGTCCTATACGGTCTGCGGATTGATGGGCGAGCAGTTACTGGACCTGACCCATCATTGCCGAGGGAGCAGTGGATAGCCCTATGTGCTGAGTTATTGGGAGTAGCACCTACACCTGCAGACTTACAGGCAGGTAGAGTGAGGGTGAGGTGGCTGTCCGAGCAGTTTCAGGGCCATCTTCCAGATCATGCTCCAGATGAGTTAGTACATCAGCATGCCCGAGCATATATTCTGTGGCTTATTGGGGGGGTACTTCTCCCTGATAAGTCACAGAACATGCTCAAGCTGATGTACTTGCCACTATTGAGAGACATTGACATGATCGGCCAGTACAGCTGGGGCGCCGCGGCTTTGGCATGCTTGTATAGGATGCTATGTCGAGCAGCTCAGGTGGGTGCGAATCAGATCGGAGGACCCCTTGTCTTGCTACAGGTTAGTAAGAATTTTATTACATGTCAATTCATATTGTATGGCATATATTAGTATTGTAATTGCGTTCAAACTATTGCAGATTTGGGCGTGGGAGAGATTGATTCGCATTGCCCCGTCTAGGCGGCAACTGCTTGCTCCTGGTGAGGTTCCCATCGGCCAGGGAGACATGCAGTTGCCGGCCGGACCTCGAGGTAGCCGGTGGAGGGTTGACATGGGCCACGAGGTCGTATCGACCCACGTAGTCGTCGTGTATAGAGACCAGCTTGACCGGATGATAGACGGCGAGGTATCAAATTTAAATACCTAAATTTTAATTGTCATATGGAGTGTATATGTTCATGAGCGATTTTTAATAGACTTGTCGTTATTGTAGTTTATCTGGCAGCCTTATGCTGAGGTCCTCGATACGCTCCCAGACTATTGCCGACTAGGTGAGGAGATATGGATGGCGAGAGTGCCACTCATTTGTTTTGACGTGGTTGAGTGGCATCTCCCTGATCGTGTCCTCCGACAGTTTGGTCGGGTCCAGTCCGTGCCGGATCGGTGTGACACCGAGTGGCGGTTGCATGCGACTGATAGACGTGGCCGAGCCAGCACTGACTGGAGTGTGCATCATATGCGATACATACAGTTGTGGGATGCCCGTCGCGACACTATTGTACAGGCTGACTGGAGCGATGGGGTCCTCCCCTCTCCCGACCCTTACATGTTGTGGTATCGGCGACATACACACCTACTTGTCGGTAATCCGAGCCACCTGTCTGAGGCCGGATATCAGGGAGTTGGGCCTTCTCTGGAGGCATTGGTGAGTATCATAGTATGTGTCAGATAATTGTTAATATCATAATTGATTATTTTCAGTCAACTATAGCCTAATATATCTGATTTTTTGTTCAGGTGGTTCGAGTTGGGAGGTCATATCACTTGGCTGAGGACGCCATTTTCAGACGTGATGGACAGCTTGGTCTGCAGGCCCTTGCAGAGATCCGAGAGTTATTGTACGAGGGGATCCAGCATGCCCATCGGGTAGATCGTCTGCATTTTGGGGACTACGGTGTACACAGTGCAGCAGCTCCAGACACATCAGTCCCGTCCACGTCAGTGCCTCCCACTTCAGCGCCAGCCACAGCATGTCATTGGACTTCAGTCACCCCACCGCATGATACCCCATACATTTCTCCACATTCCCCACACGTACATCTTACCCAGCATGCTGACCCTGACCCTGATTGGACACCGCCCCGGTTCATGCATGATGTTGTTACCCCACCCACCCAGTTACCACCTGCTTTTCTGGGGAGTACTTCGACCGCGCCCCGGTTCATGCATGATGTTGTTACCCCATCCACCCAGTTACCACCTGCTTTTCTGGGGAGTACTTCGACCGCGCCCATGAGTACACATGATGCAGTTCTCACTGACATCTCCCACGTTGACGATGAGGCCGATATTGAGCCCCCCCAGAGTGCGAGGGAGAGGCCGAGGTTATGGTCGTGGGGGACGTCGCGGCCGAGGTCGGGGTGCGGGCAGAGGCAGAGGTCGAGGTCCAGCTGCAGATCGTGACACAGTTGCACCAGATGAGGGAGTTTCACAGCTCACAGCAGTATCCGATCTGCAGGCACTGACAGGATCAGGGGCAGCAGATGCAGGAGAGGGGGGGTCACAGTCACAGGCTCCACAGGCAGTCAGTGGAGGGCCACATGCAGGGGAGGGCGTGCCAGATATTCAGAGAGTCTACCGCAGGAGACCGAGGAGGGAGGTCCACAGTCGGGGTTGTGGGACTGGGGGCAGGTTAGGGCATTAGCGGTTGTGATATGGTTTTTGTAAATCAAACTTGTACAGCTGATGTAAATGTGTTATACTTATTTATTCGCAATTATAATTTCACAATTTTTTATTCTTACTTATATTGATGAATCACACAAATCTCTTTCATATCTCTACCTCTCTCTCATTATCTGTAGTCTGTGCATTATTTATAGTAATTTACGATTTGTCCTCAATTTTACAAATTGAGAACCATTTTTAAAATTGAAGTTTAAATAAATTTGAAGAATTAAATTATAAATCCTAAACTCTAAAATAAAAATAAATAAGGTAGCGTTTGGTAACGTTTACGTTTTTGGTTTATGTCTACAAAAAAATTAAAAACTGATTTTTGTTTATTTTTAGAAAAACATGAATTACAAACGCTTTTGGTTTGAACAAAATGTTTAAACAACCCATAAAAACATAAAATAAAAAATATGTTTGTTCATGCCTAAAAAATGTGTTTGTTCAAGCCTAAAAACAATTGAAATACAAGACCTTCATTCATAAGTCGAGGATAAGCATTACAATTCATTACAACATAAATGGTTTGGTCATTCATCCAAACAATTTCATTCATTATCATCATCATCTGACATCTCAATATCAGATTCATACATAACATCCATGCTCCACGCGTTAGTACTGGTGTGCATCATCCATTAACCCATCTTTGGCACGCTCATTTGCGGTCTTCATTAGTGAGGACCTTTGCAAACGTTGGGTCATGCGATTAACTTCGTCGCGGATACGATGCAATGCCCTTTGCAACAACTGTGGAGTGTCAGTTGGCATACGCATGGCTAACCGGCAAGGAAATTTAATATTAACTTCATGACATAACTCAACGAAAACGTTTGCTCGAGTTATGCGAAATTCCCACTCAGCTCTCATGGTATTGACGGTGCCACGTGAGTAACGCAAATTTGGATTTAATGGGTATTCAAATTCATCTCCATCTGCAACCCAATAGCGACCCATTGCTGAGTATAGATCAACCACTGGAAATAGCTGTAAAACTTTTGTTGTGGTATGATGCGATATTTATACCATATATACACATAGTAGCTGTATGTATGAAATTATTGTAAACAACTATGACAACTATGCATCAGAGTTGTCACGTCAACTTTGATGACCTGAACAACTATGCATCAACTTGATAGGAGTTGTCACTTCGACTTTTATGAATTGCATGCATGCCACTGACGTTATACAGTGCATTCGGCTGGCAAGACTCCACTTTTGTCAAGTCATGAACTTTGAGGTGGGCCTGTAACATTGGCTATTGTGCCGCAGATGGTGTCAGCCTGGCTACTGTCAAAATGTAACTTTACCTTCAAATGGAAGTTGAAAATTAAGAGATTGTTTGGGATGATCAAAATAAGTGTATTTTTTCCTCACATTACAATATTTTTCTACAATATATTTTTCTACCCATTGTGCAAACCACTTTTTCTACAATATTTTTTACTTTTATGTATTTATTAATTTGTGCAGTGACACGGTGATGCATGTGACTTTGTGCAATGATGCAGTGATGCAGTGATGCATGTCACTTTATGCAGTGATGCAGTAATGCATGTGACTTTCTGACTTTGCCATGCTTGTATACGTTGTGACTTTTTTCCTCACATTATATCAGAGCATGTGACTTTATACAGTGATGCAGTAATGCATTTAAGAATTCATCTAAGTCACATTAATACGACTGTGAAAAAAAGTAGAAAATGCTATTATATTGGTAAAAAAATATCATGAACGATTGTGTAATAACAATGAAAATGGGATGACTGTGAAATTCATTAAGTGAAAATAAGATAAAATATAGGCTGCAAAGTTCCAATCGTGAAAATGAGATAAAATATAGCATGAGATAATAGTTTCATGTGGCGATGTGACAAGTCACTGCATTTTGTTTTATTTGACAACTCACTGCATTTTGTTTTATCTGACAACCACGTCCGTGACTACATCACAGGTACACAAAGTCACGGGTACTCAAAATTGCATGAAATGAATAACATAAAATAATATCACGTGTATCACATATTCCATAGTGCCCCAGCACGCATTATCGTCACCAGATCACCTCTAGTTAACCCCCACTATGATGTCTATAAATACCCTAGACAATGATGTTTGTTGAAGTCATAACAATAGTAACATATCTACAATTACTATTATTATTAACTTTTTTATTTTTTGAACAATGTCTTCAAGAGGTGCAGGAAGTTCACGCCGGCAAAGAAATCGAAAGTGTGGCTGCTACCTCCATTTACGTATGACTACAAGAGCGAAAAGTACTCAAGTCCGAAGGATTATTATGCTGGTATCCGAGCAGAATGGGCGTTCAGGGTAACGGAGCAAGAAGGATTGTATAATGATCTACGTAACTTTGGGGCACCGGTACCTCATCGTCGTTCATTGACCATGGCTAGACGAAATGTGAGTGACTATGAAATAGCAGTTACCAGAATTAAGAAGGAGAACAACAGAATGTTGATGCGGAGATGTCGACATTTCATGCTTCA
The DNA here is from genome assembly GCA_030407325.1 of Camellia japonica. Taxonomy (NCBI): domain Eukaryota; kingdom Viridiplantae; phylum Streptophyta; class Magnoliopsida; order Ericales; family Theaceae; genus Camellia; species Camellia japonica. The sequence goes on from JAPPVO010000003.1 coordinate 101,623,630, forward strand.
GCTAGCCACCGAAATGGCAGAAGCAAGCAACCGAGATTTGACAATGTTGAGCGAAATAATGTCTTAAACAATGAAAAATATCTCTCTGACTACTACATGTCAGATAAGGAATAAGAAATCAAACACCGTTATCTTTCATATATGTTTGTATGTATGTTGTGTCATATGTTCGTTACTAGAGTGTAAGACAATGTTGTTGTTAATCTAACGTACGGATGTATTTCAAGTATTTGTTTTATGAACCTGAACTTCATGACTTTCTTTATTGAATTGCAATGAGTTAATGAATGTTCTGGATTAATAAATGGATTAATGTATGTTCAATTATGTGAATACTTAAAACACATAAAACATAACAGGTAGCTCGGTCAAAAGCTTCCCTTAACTGGGGCTGGTGAAATAGGGATTAATTAACAAAGAATTTCAATCTCCATTAGGAAAGAAGAAAGAGTCACCTTCCAATTCTTGAAAGTCTAGTACAAATGATGACTCCGGTAATGAATGAGGGGTTGACAGAAAACTAAACTCGGTGAAACGAACTACCACCTTCAACAACACATAAAACATAAAGGTAGGTCGGTGAAAAGCTTCCCGTAACTGGGCCTCGTCAAATAGGGATCCTCTACGTAAAGAATTTCAATCTCCATCAGGAAAGAAGAACGAGTCGCATTCCAATTCTTGGAAGTCCAGTAAAAATGATGACTTTGGTAAGGAATGGGGGGTTGACAGAAAACTAAACTTCGGGAGCTGGACAAACAAGCTCAAACCCAAGTGGTTGGTCCAGTTGGGGGACTAAGTTTGTGAAGTCATGTGACCTGGTGCACAGGCTTTGGTTTTCTCGATATTTTGATCGATTTTTTTATTACAGTGACAACTCATCTCTACTTGATATATGTGGGATTCTCAATTCAGAAAGTCACATGGCAACAGTGAATTCACTGATTTACCTTACAGTGAGCATGCCCTTATTTTGTCTGTATATGCAGATGGATTGTCAAGTCATGTGACTTGGTGCACAGGCTTTCGTTTTCTCGATTTTTTGCTCGATTTTTTTATTACAGTGATAACTCATCTCTACTTGATATATTTAGGATTCTCAATTCAGAAAGTCACATGGCAATAATGAATTCACTGCTTTACCTTATAGTGAGCATGCCCTTATTTTGTCCGTATATGCAGATGGATTGTCAAGTCATGTATTTTTTTATTATAGTGACAACTCATCTTTACTTGATATATGTGGGACTCTCAATTTAGAAAGTCACATGGCAACAGTGAATTCACTGATTTACCTTACAGTGATCATGTCCTTATTTTGTCTGTATATGCAGATGGATTGTCAAGCCATGTGACTTGGTGCACAGGCTTTCGTTTTCTCATTTTTTGCTCGATTTTTTTATTACAGTGACAACTCATCTCTACTTGATATATTTGGGATTCTCAATTCAGAAAGTCACATGGCAACAGTGAATTCACGCTTTACCTTATAGTGAGCATGCCCTTTTTTTGTCCGTATATGCAGAGGATTGTCAAGTCATGTATTTTTTTATTACAGTGACAACTCATCTCTTATTGATATATGTGGGCTTCTCAATTCAGTAAGTCACATGGCAACAGTGAATTCACTGATTTACCTTACAGTCAACATGCCCTTATTTTGTCCGTATACGTACATGGATTCTAAGTCACGTACTTCGTACACAGTATTTGCTTTTCTCTGTTTTTTCAGTCTAGTGACAACTCATACGTTGTTCATATATGTCGGATTGTCATGCAGAGGCATCTTTCTAAAGCCGTTCATAACCAACTATATAAACGAGTAAAGGTGAAGACACAACCTTACAACTCATTTCGCCCTACGAAATTATCATTTATTTGCTTTAAAAAATTAGCATGGCTACAGGAGGGAGTGGGAATCGCAGAGGTGGTAGGAACTTGCAAAGGGGTGAAAGTTCACGACGAGGAGGGGAAGGGGAAGTGGCGATGCTAAGATGAAACACCATTTCCTTTGTTAGATGCCTCTTGTGCTTATCATGATAGGTTTGGGAAGCGACATTTTGTCATGCCCAAGTACTATAGAGATCCATGTGGTTTGGTGGAGGATCCATCAGATAATCAAACAGGATATGGTTTAGCAAACGCTAGACTTCTGAAGTGGCCCCACTATTTATAGAGCGAGTGCAAATGGAAAGATTATGTCGGGAAAGACGACTGAAGGTGCCAAAAGCAGTTCTGTTGAGATCCAAAAGGAAGATCCTGATAATGTTGATCGACTATGTCAAAGACTACAACGTGAGATTTCTCAAATGGGTCGTAGGTTGGCCCGCGATATGCAGCTACTCATAGTTAAGAAGGATGCCCAGAAGAACAAAACAGAACCAAATGTTGCGGCTATCAAGGGTATCATAGAGGATCCTGAACTTGTCTCTGACGCTGAGCTTTCGATTGTTCAGACTCTGAGCCACCTGCCGATTTAAGCGCGAATTAGGTGTTAATGTCTACACTTCGGCAATATAACAACTTGCATTAATATGTAATGTCTGTGTTAGAGTAAGTATAACTGTTATGTTATGTTATGTTTATTTTAAGTTTATGTTTATGTATTGTGTCTGTCAAATGTTACGGCTATTAATATGAATATTAGGTCATGAATTAGGTGTTTGTCTGTCTAACTGTTATGTTTATGTATTGTGTGTTCAGTTCAGGGTGTCCAGGATGTATGTAATGTGTGTTCAGTTCATGGTGTCCAGAATGTATTTTTGTGGGAGAATTATGTCTGTACTACCTATGTAACTGAAAACTATTACATTTGCAACTTCAGTTATGTTGTTTTCATGCCTGTATGAGTATTTAGTAAATTAGTGACTTCGTATATTATGTATTAAGTATTATTACAAAAATGTTGACAAAATTTATTTTAGGAGCTCTCGCTGTGGCCTTCGTCTTCTTGGCCTACTCCGCAGTGGTCTTCGCGTCTCACCCTTCGTCGTTGCTCGTCGAGCTGCACAGTGTGTGGGTGTGCTTCGACTGTAGAGCATGCATATCACATTCTAACCCATAACAAAGACGAAACAAAAAAATAAATTTTTAAATGAAAACGGGTACAAAACGACACGTTTACTAAACTGGTTTTCTAAATTACATTCTCACCTTCTAACCAAAACAAAGACAAAAGAATAAATATATGTGTATATTTAAATGAAAACAAAGTTGCCTCGGCTCGGGAACTTGGGTACGATTGGGGAAGGTCAGCTATGAGCACCCCCTCTCGCCCGATCCGAAGATCGGCCTCTACTAACGTGATATCTTGTTTTGAAAACGTTATGCGTTCTTATTCCGGTTATTAGCCTAGAATTACTATGTTATGCGCGCAGCAAACAAGTATAGACTAGATCGCCAAATTTGGAACAAAACATTACATATCCGTTTGTTTGGAAAACGCTTTGGAATTTGCTACTCGCAAGTAGCTAAAATACGGATTTCAACGAGTTGTCCCAACTCAAACAATCCAACCTTCACCCACAGGCATTCAGGCAGTTAATCAAATAAGCATCTAGCCTCATGGTAAACATGCTATCATGTTAACATTCACACTCATGTGAGATGCTAAAGCATAAAAAAGCTCACCTAGTACTCCGCGCCAAAACAAGAACATGTTAGCAATCATGCATGATCCAAGTCCATGTTTAAATGGCTAATGCAACACATGCAAAATGCAACTATAATAGGCTCGGCTATCCTAAAGATGGCATGTGAAATGCTGCAACTAACAGGTATTCAACTTGGAATTGAAATACAAGTGCAATTAGTATGATGTACCGAGCCCGGTGCATGTAAGACAAATGTATGGATGTACGCATGCATAGCATGAGGTATGCTAATTTAAATATGCCCTAAACTAACCATCGAAAGCTAGTAAATAAAAGGGAAGAAAGACGTGGGATTGGAAGACATATACACACCCACACACACTTATTACAATACGCCCTCACACGGAGAAACCGAAAGAATAATACAGTCCGAATGAATAATACTAAATTAATTATTACAAAAACTCCTAATTAATTAACAAATTAAATGCAAAATTAAAATGGCCACAGCCCCACCTCCGAAATGTTTGGATGATGCATGCTCGACTCGTACTGCTCGGAAACCCGTTGCCATGGCACTGTTGCCTTTGTTTACACTGTCCTGCCCCTCTGAGGATCATACAAACTTCCAGACCTGCTTTGAATTACTCCCTGAGTGCTCCGGATTGCCACCGGCCAGAACAAAAGGCCACCGGCCATGGTAATTGGAGTATCGGCCAAAACTTGAATCACCGGCCAGCCATTGATGGCCGGTCGGCACTATATATGGCCGGCCGGCCATAAATTCCTGCAGAACCTTGTTTTTTGACAGCAACAAAGGACAGACAGTGCATGGCATGGAATTTCAAGCAAATGTAAGCATAGCCACTCCCCTTATCATGCAATAGATTCAAGGGAGCATGACCTTCGACCCTCGGGCCACCAATTACGCATTTCGGTGCATGATGGCCTAAGAGGCCAAATTTGCAACTTAATGTAAAAAATGCATGCGACAAACAAATGAAAGCCAACATCCTATCATATTGGGGTCAAGGGCATCGGCGACCGAAGATTGAGGCGCGTTACGTCACTTTGAGTACGAACGATTCTCAATCCTCATGCTTGGTTTGACACCCCAAACCAAGCAATGCAATGCATGTATGCAAATACGGCTCAAAAATGCAACATGAGGCTAATATGCAAAGCATGCCAAATGCGATGTATCCTAAGCATGCAAGCTAAGTTAATATGATATAAACATGCCAAATACGCATATGAGTATATGAGATGCAACTTAGCTAAACATTATGCGAACATGCAAGTATGATACTATGCAAGCATGAGCCCCAAAACAATGCAACATGACCATGCAATGATGGGCCTAAAACCACAAAGGGCAGACCTCAGTCCACCCTCCAAACAGTGGCCAAAATGCCCAAAATGATGGGCCAATGCTTATGCAAACGTGCACACCAATAGGTCCAAGACAAGGACATTCTACCACAACTACCCCAAGCACTCATGGCATGAACTTTCCAACACAAAATAGAGTTTCAATATGCAAAATGACCCCTCAAAACCCACTGATGTGGCAGCCCCAAAACTTAAACACTTAAGCATGTACAATGGCCCCTTTTCAAGGCACAACAAAACAATTCTTCAAGGCATGAAAGGGATGATAAGTGCAGGCATACAAGCATGAATTAGGGACTGAAATGGCATGTGAGATGACCCCAAATCACTTAAACAACCTAACCCAAGCATGCTCATGATTCACATAACCAATGCCAATATGCTAGAATGCTAAGGAGCCATATAAAGCATATCAAATATGACCAAACCAGCACCTAACAGACCCTAAGCATGGAAAAATATGACCAAGAACTTCACAAAGTAAAATCAAAACATGAGAGCATGATGGTCAAATGTCATGATACATTTCTAGGCAAAATGAAGGAACACAAAGCAAGTACAAAATGCATGCTAAGGGTCAACAAACCAACATGTAACAGAGATATAATACAACCCAAAACACCCAAAAAGCCTCTGAAATGGAGTCATAAACAACTAAGCATGCATGCTACCATATTGAGCCAAAAACATGGATAAATGAGTCACAAAGGGGAGAGGGGTGTCCCTCCCCTATACAAGACCTCAAACCTCCTTCTTCACCACTGAAAATCCACTGGATTTCAGTGGTGAGAAGACCAATACACAAGAATAACCAAAGCTTGCCAAAAGAGCACAAAAAGAGACCAAAAGAGGCCTAAGAGGGGGAGGTCGACCCCTAACACCAAAACAACCTTAATGAAGAATCTTAAGCATGAAAATACAAGACTTTTTTTAGTTATACACAAAGCCTAAATCAGCATGCAAGACAGGTAAAAAACTAGTGCAAAATTGGGGAATCTAAAGTGAAAAGATTACCCTTGAAGAACTCTTGATGAACAGCAAGGCCAGCCACCTTCTTCTGGTCAAAATCAGTCCAAAAACTCAAAAACAACCCTCAAAGCCTCTCAAGGTCGAAGTATGGTGTAATGGTGTGTGTATTAGTGCAAAACCAAGGTCAAAACACACT